>JAGTTF010002338.1:0-12190 GCA_019095985.1 Streblospio benedicti | reverse complement strand
CTTTAATGTAAATATGCTATGATACAAAATATACAATGTGTATGATTCCAAAGCCCCCTGACCTGTAAAACAATGGATTTGATTTATTCATATGTATTTGGCTTGTATCATTTTGTATGCATGAGTGGGTCTTATTATCAAGAGCTAAACATGTATACATATGGTTAATTTACATATTCACAAAAGAATTGTTTATAAATTAAAATTAATATATTTATTTATTTCTTTGGTTAAATCATTACGTGTGCAATCATATACATGTGCATGTATAATATTTTTTTTTTTTACAAATAGATTTTCTTTAAAAAAGATATGCTACATAGTAAAACATTATCAAATATTTGAAAATCAGGAAAGTGAAAAAAAAAAGGAATTTGTTGCATTCTCTTTCATAATCCTGCACTGTTTCCAGTAGATTTCACAATGATTTCCTCTTACCGGGTAATTATATCAATAATCCGAATTCATTAAGAATTTTAGTGAAGGTTTACATAGACCCTTTGTTTAGATCATTCATCACATTTAATGTGTTCTTGAACTTCAAATGATGAGCTTGACTTAAATCTTACCAGTAGATAAAATTTCCCACAGTTCAGTTAAGACATCAGATAATCCATGACATGAACATATGTATAGATGTGGGGGAGAGTGTAAGTATGTATGTATATACACATATATGGTTGTATATTTAATTTGTGATTATATGAATTAGATGAGTGCATGTGTAAATGTATATATATTAAAATAGAAAATAAAAATAATAATAATAATACAAGCATACATACATAGTTAGGTACAAACGACTGAAACAAGGCTTTACAAGAAAGTGGTGTCTTGCTTGAAAAATGTTAATTTCTTGAAAAAACAAACCAGTGCATTGAGTAAAAAAAAAAGAATATCATAGAGACAACACATTTAATCAGAATGAAAATAAAAACCCATCGTATTTAAACTTCATCAAAAATGGGCTAAAGTACACCAAAATCTAAACTCGTAATAATTTGTTTCTAAAAACACATCGTATTTTTATCAAAGTAGATTTAATTGTTACTTTCAGGGGCATTTTCCACTTTAAGGGACATTTCAGGGACAAATGTTTTCAGTAATACGGACATTTCAGATGTGCACTTGACATAACAGTAACTGATAAAAACAATCTATTTACAATGATAAAAACAATCTATTTACAATGATAAAAACAATCTATTTTCAATGATAACAATCTATTTACAATGATAAAACCAATCTATTTACAATGATAAAAACAATCTATTAACAAGAACACAATTCAACTTTTTCACAATCAACAGTGGGCTCTAGACAGTGGGCCGCTTTCTTATGTCTTTCTTGAAGCACGAATTGAAGCACGAAGATTTGTTACAAAAAAATGTTGTCATGAACAGTCTATGCATGGTGGAGAAATAACACATTCAGAGTAAAATCACACATTTCTCTCCAAAGTATATCAGTGTGTGGGTCTTTATGAGAACTTGTAGCAAAACATTTGTCACATTTTAGCATGTACAGCCATGTGGTGCCTTCTGAGATGGACTGCTTGTGTAAACTGACTTCTCTCCCGTGTGTTAAGTTGGTCAAATTGTTTTGTGTTAAATAACGCCTCCTTCAAATACATTCCTCCCTCATGTAATCGCCTATGCTAGACATGCGTTGAAAAGAATAAACCCTAGGCTACGAAACCCGGAAATACGGTAGGCGTTACTATGAGAGAGGCATTTATTGATATAAAATTGTGTCTTACTCTAACACGCTGTCTATTTGAGGGGAGGCTACAAGTCGAGAAGAGACTACATACCACAGAAATACGGTATTAAGATACAATTTTTTGTAATCCTGTAATCCTGCAGGATTCTTTCTAACGTGAGTGGTTGCACCATAAAGTGTTTCATATTGTTTCTCACTTGGAAGTGTTTGTTTTGCCGTTTCTTAGATTCCCTTATTTTTAAGCATTTTGAAATGTCTGTTCCCTTTGATTTATTTCGTTTATAGCAGGCATATTAATTACAAAGTAAATAAAAGATTACAAATAAGTAAAAAAATATAAATTGAAGTAAAATTGAATTGAGATATACAAATATAATAAAAAATGAACCATGTGACAAACAAGGAGCACTAAAAGAGTCTTATTTCCATAGTGGACCTCGATGAAAACATGGAAAAACAACTGACTAGAATTGGTGCCATAGAACATGATAATTACATTACTAATGATTAACCTTTTAACAAATATATTCTTATTACTCTTTATAAAATGGTCCATATAATATTTCTTACATTTTGATTTTAAAGACACCAAACAGTTTGACTTTCGTATTGGAGGCAGACTATTCCAATATATAATGCTACAATATTTCCGCCTTTTGTTTTGCCGTTTCTTTCATTCCCTTGTTTTAAAGCATTTTGAAATGTCTTTTCCTCACATCTTTTATCTCGGTTTCTCTCCTCCATCTTCCCCATGTTTTGCTGCTGTTTTGCTGATGCTCAGCCTCTGTAATGTGACAAATACAGCGTCTTGAACCTTAAACACACAGCTTGTCGCCATATTACAAGCAACGAGTATTACAGGTATTTTGATTTGAATTTCTAATTTGACTGATGTTCTAAAGAATTAGGGAGATATTTCATTAATTTTGACGATTTATAGTAGAGCCTTGTTATCGTCATCTAGATATAGGTTATCTAGAATTTTCTGCTATCTCATGATTAGTTACATTTTCCTCCAACCACAGTGTAAAAACATTTCAGTGGGTTATTTCAAGTATTGTCTCTCGAATATTTTAGACAGACAGATTCAAGATGACGAGTTTATGCTGCACTGTTTTTGCTGTAATTTGGTATTTTATACAATATAGACTTATGGAGAGGAACTGTGGGTTTTGGCCTCTCATCAATCCAATGGCAGATCCATATTTTTGGACAGGAGGGGGGGGGGTGCACTTCAGAGATTTCATGGGTTTCATGTGCGATCGATGGCGGAAATGCCAAAAAACCCACGAAAATGAAGCATTTTAGTGGGGAAAGGGGGCAGGGCTCATGCCCCCTGAGCCCCCCTGGATCTGCCTATGTCAACTAACACATCAAGCTCAATTCCATGTAATTACAGTGGCTGCGGTGGTGCACTCAGCAAGAGTTGGAGATGATATTGCGATCACGTCCAGTGACTTTCTCAGTCAGCACTGACGGCCGTCACCATCACAGGCAAACTTAACACACACATACAAATAGGAAAGAAGTAGACGTCAAACACAAGCATCCAATATACCAGACATAGAGAAACTATGAATAAAAAACCTTCATTATCTTACATTAAACTAAGTATGGTAAAGGCTGTGAATTGTGCAGGGTTTAACCTATCTGGCATGACGGAATTATTTCGGAGCCAGGGATTCGCGGCCAGCACAGATGAAAGCCTCTCACCTTATGTCCACGTAAACTGTTCGTTCTACAAAACTCTTATGCTCCAGTAACGATCACTTTTTATGCTGAATATAAATCATAAATCATTTCATGTAATTTATTTGCAGAGCAACATAAAAACAAGAATTGTACGCTTCGAGTGCCAAGAATACATTGGCTGACATAAACAGTTATCTAATTGTCACATCGACGATTTTAACCCATTTTCTCAACATGGCTGGCGCAAAGAGAGACTTGCAAGTCTTTCTGGCGGCCACCATGGGCCACTGCCGGGGTGAGGCGACTCGATGGCGGACAGCCTCTCCTGCTCTGCTGCCATCAGTGAGTTGAGTGTATTATCTCGGCTGCTGGGTGAGAGGTCTGTGGTCGTCGCCTTCATGAAACTCGTGTTCGGCCAGTAATTTGCATCTACCATTGCATCTGCACCTGCGGGAAACACAAGCAGCAAATACTATCTTCCTATTCGACTTAAGAAGTAAGTAAGTCCAGTAAAGAGCACAGAACAAATGCTCATAAATGTAAGGCTGGATTAGTTTACTGTGTTGAAGTTAGTAGAGCACTTGCTGGGTCATGTGACCACAGTGGGCCGTTTCCTCATGTCTTTCTTCTCCTTGGAAGAGTTTGTTTTGCCGTTTCTTTAATTTCCTTGTTTTTAAGCATTTTGAAATGTCTTTTCCTCACATCTTTTATCTCGGTTTCTCTCCTCCATCTTCCCCATGTTTTGCTTCTGTTTCGCTGATGCTCAGCCACTGTAATGTGACAAATACAGCGTCTTGAACCTTAAACACACACAGCTTGTGGCCATACTACAAGCAACGAGTATTACAGGTATTTTGATTTGAATTTCTAATTTGACTGATGTTCTAAAGAATTAGGGAGATATTTCATTAATTTTGACGATTTATTGTAGAACCTTGTTATCGTCATCCAGATATAGGTTATCTAGAATTTTCTGCTATCTCATAATTAGTTACATTTTCCTCCAAGCACAGTGTAAAAACATTTCAGTGGATTATTTCAAATATTGTCTCTCGAACATTTTAGACAGACAGATTCAAGATGACGAGTTTATGCTGCACTGTTTTTGCTGTAATTTGGTATTTTATACGATGTAGACTTATGGAGAGGACCTGTCAGTTTTGGCCTCTCATCAATCCAATGGCAGATCCATATTTTTGGACAGGGGGGGGGGCGCACTTCAGAGATTACATGGGTTTCATGCGCGATCGATGGCGGAAATGCCAAAAACCCACGGAAAATGAAGCATTTTAGTGGGGAAAGTGGGCAGGGCTCATGCCCCCTGAGCCCCCCTGGATCTGCCTATGTCAACCAACACATCAAGCTCAATTCCATGTAATTACAGTGGCTGCGGTGGTGCACTCAGCAAGAGTTGGAGATGATATTGCGATCACGTCCAGTGACTTTCTCAGTCAGCACTGACGGCCGTCACCATCACAGGCAAACTTAACACACACATACAAATAGGAAAGAAGTAGACGTCAAACACAAGCATCCAATATACCAGACAGAGAAACTATGGATAAAAAACCTTCATTATCTTACATTAAACTAAGTATGGTAAAGGCTGCGAATTGTGCAGGGTTTAACCTATCTGGCATGATGGAATTATTTCGGAGCCAGGGATTCGCGGCCAGCACAGATGAAAGCCTCCCACCGTATAGCCACATAAACTGCTCGTTCTACAAAATTCTTATGCTCCAGTAACAAGCACTTTTTATGCTGAATATAAATCATAAATCATTTCATGTAATTTATTTGCAGAGCAACATAAAAACATGAATTGTACGCTTCGAGTGCCAAGAATACATTGGCTGACATAAACCGTTATCGAAATAGCACCTGTATTGGACGCCAGAGCCTTAATCCCCACCTGAGAGTCTTCTTGATGGCATAGACCATTTTTCAGTGTTGTTTCTAAATACTAAATAATTAATACATTTTTATCATCCGTTTATACAACATTAAGTACATTGAATATATTACAAAATGCATTTTCTGATTGTCAAAACACAAATGCAAAAGTATCAAAACAAACTCACATCAGACTGTTTGAGGGGAATTTAAATGTCACATCGACGATTTTAACCCATTTTCTCAACATGGCTGGCGCAAAGAGAGACGACAAGTTTTTCTGGCGGCCACCATGGGCCACTGCTGGGGTGAGACGACTAGATGGCGGACAGCCTCTCCTGCTCTGCTGCCATCAATGAGTTGAGTGTATTATCTCGGCTGCTGGGTGAGAGGTCGGTGGGCGTTGCCTTCATGGAACTCGTGTTCGGCCAGTAATTGCATCTACCATTGCATCTGCACCTGCGGGAAACACAAGCAGCAAGTACTTTCTTCCTATTCGACTTAAGAAGTAAGTAAGTCCAGTAAAGAGCGCAGAACAAATGCTCATAAACGTAAGGCTGGATTAGTTTACTGTGTTGAAGTTAGTAGAGCACTTGCTGGGTCATGTGACCACAGTGGGCCGTTTCCTCATGTCTTTCTTCTCCTTGGAAGTGTTTGTTTTGCCGTTTCTTTGATTCCCTTGTTTTTAAGCATTTTGAAATGTCTGTTCTTCACATCTTTTATCTCTATTGAACACTCATTTGCACAAGGTTTTTACATTATATATAAAGTCTACAACTATCCTTTTGTGCTAGTTTTTATAAGCTCACATTGATAGCCTTTCGGACCTTCCCGGTCCTTCTTCAGTCTGCCAACTGCCTAATCGTCACGTGATCGTGGTGTGACGTCGTCGGCAGAGGCTGGTAGGATGTTGGTGTAGATGGCTCGCAGGTCGGCGGCCCCCACGTTCTTATTTAGGTCGGGCTTGAGGCGCCTGATGTGAATGGCCTCCCTGATCTTTCTTTTGAAAGTGTTCTGGTCTCGATCTATTATTTTGATGTTATCCATGGATATGTGATGGCTCTCTCTGTCTGGTTGGTGTAGGTGTAAGGAGACGTGTGAGGAGGTGCTGCTGGGGCGTCTATGCTGGTTGAATCTGGTCTTAAGGGTCTTCGATGTTTCACCCACATAGGAGCTACTACATCCTTCAGAGTCTGATCCACCACAGTTAATTTGGTAGACCACACCACAAACGTCTTCTTTCTTGGCTGGATCCTTGGGTGCTACCAGTAACTGTCTGAGAGTATTCACCGGTTTGAAGTACGCACTACATCCATAACCACTCATGATCCTTCTCACCGCCTCCGACAAGTCCTTCACATATGGTATTCTCACCATCGTGAGCTTATAAAAACTAGCACAAAAGGATAGTTGTAGACTGTATATATAATCTTTTATCTCGGTTTCTCTCCTCCATCTTCCCCATGTTTTGCTGCCGTTTCTCTCATCCTCAGCCTCTGTAATGTGGTTAAATGTGGTACATTTGAAATTTGGAAGATATTACACACAGGAATTTATATTGCTTCAAGACTGTCTATTTTTTATTTATTTTTTGGTTTTCCACCATAATTTATTCAAAATAATTTTCAAATATGTTGTAAATAGCATTTAAAATAAAGATGGAAATGTGATGTTTTAAAACCAATAGTATAATGTTTTTTTCATGTGCTTACTAAAAAAGTATATTTCTCATCACATAATGAGAAAATCAAGTTAATAAATACTTTAAATAGTCTATGATCTTTTTTCCCAGTTAGATCATACAAGTATCAAGTTTTTTTTTTTTTTTTTTTTTTTTATTGTGGTGTATGGGCTTGAGAAGTTCTGTATTTAAACAAGAAGCATTTGGTTACACGGTTTATTCCTTCTCCTTCCCGCTCGCACATTTCTGTGACGTTGCCCGCGTGCACAGTTTACATTATGAACATTCCTTGTATCTAGGCGAACCACTGGGGTGTTTACCACATTCCCCCACCACTTTCAAAAAAAAAAAAAATCCCTTGTTAGTATGGAATATGAAATAAACATGGTAACATTTGATACATAAAAGGTAAACCACAACAATAACAAGAAACATTAATAACAAAGAAAAATTTACAAAGTAAAATACAAAATGATCTCATGGAGCAACATCAATCATATAATACGTTGTAAAACTTGGCAACATTTGACAACCAACAAATGAAGACATGAGTGTCTAAATGCAATCTTATTGGCAACTGTACGAAACAAGTAACAGTGAAATGTGCAGGTGTAACCCAAGTCAATGAAAACTGGAAGAAGGGCCTCAGCATAACAGTAAGAGCTAAAGCAAAAATGACCTACTGGTGTTGTTGCATTACCCTAAGTCATAATCTTTCAGTCTAGAGGGTAATTTTATGCTTCTTGATGACCTCCTAATGGAAGCTTGAATGTCCTGGTCTTTGCTGTCCTGGCCTTTGTTTCCTTCCCATTCATGAGTCTCTACAGGTAGTTCTTCATGGCTGTCTCCACTTGTGAACACTTTGCTCTCAGTTGGGTGGTTGTTGAGTTCTGCTTCATCTGAATTGAGTTTTTTCATTTGGTTTGTGTTTCTCATTTTCCTGCCTTTTGACTCATTTTCAATAATCACTGCATTTCCCTCTCTCTCGACTACTTTGTATGGCTCGATTTCAAAATTAGCTGACCCTTTATTTGCTGGGAATTTATTTTCCAACAATACGGTGTCTCCCTTGGCTATATCGCAGACTCCTGGTGTAAGGAGACGTGTGAGGAGGTGCTGCTGGGGCGTCTATGCTGGTTGAATCTGGTCTTAAGGGTCTTCGATGTTTCACCCACATAGGAGCTACTACATCCTTCAGAGTCTGATCCACCACAGTTAATTTGGTAGACCACACCACAAACGTCTTCTTTCTTGGCTGGATCCTTGGGTGCTACCAGTAACTGTCTGAGAGTATTCACCGGTTTGAAGTACGCACTACATCCATAACCACTCATGATCCTTCTCACCGCCTCTGACAAGTCCTTCACATATGGTATTCCCACCATCGTGAGCTTATAAAAACTAGCACAAAAGGATAGTTGTAGACTGTATATATAATCTTTTATCTCAGTTTCTCTCCTCCATCTTCCCCATGTTTTGCTGCCGTTTCTCTCATCCTCAGCCTCTGTAATGTGGTTAAATGTGGTACATTTGAAATTTGGAAGATATTACACACAGGAATTTATATTGCTTCAAGACTGTCTATTTTTTTTTTTTTTTTTTGGTTTTCCACCATAATTTATTCAAAATAATTTTCAAATATGTTGTAAATAGCATTTAAAATAACGATGGAAATGTGATGTTTTAAAACCAATAGTATAATGTTTTTTTCATGTGCTTACTAAAAAAGTATATTTCTCATCACATAATGAGAAAATCAAGTTAATAAATACTTTAAATAGTCTATGATCTTTTTTTCCCAGTTAGATCATACAAGTATCAAGGCTGGATTAGTTTACTGTGTTGAAGTTAGTAGAGCACTTGCTGGGTCATGTGACCACAGTGGGCCGCTTCCTCATGTCTTTCTTCTCCTTGGAAGTGTTTGTTTTGCCGTTTCTTTAATTCCCTTGTTTTTAAGCATTTTGAAATGTCTTTTCCTCACATCTTTTATCTCAGTTTCTCTCCTCCATCTTCCCCATGTTTTGCTGCCGTTTCTCTCATCCTCAGCCTCTGTAATGTGGTTAAATGTGGTACATTTGAAATTTGGAAGATATTACACACAGGAATTTATGTTGCTTCAAGCCTGTCTATTATTAAAGAAGTTACAATGATAGTTGTTGATAGAGACTATATAGCTTCATAATATGGGTGTGTCATGACAACCAATGGAGTCTAGAAAGAGTTATTTTACAGAATGAAGCAGTCGCTTGCATTTTATATGCAGTCGTGCCGTGCGCAAAATTAGCAGGAAATTTGGGTGATTTCGTGCCGTGCTCAACACAGTTGGGGTAAAACGGTGGCGTTAACGGCTTTGTTTATACCATTTCACGCCGCCACCGCACCGTTATGAACCGTCGGCGGTACGACGCTATGTTTCCCCATGTTAAATTGGACGCCGCCTGGGGATCATGCTCCTTGTTTGTCACATGGTTCATTTATTTCATTATATTTGTATATCTCTATTCAATTTTACTTCTATTTATATTTTTTTACATATCTGCAGGGGTGCCTACCCTAAACAAGTAGTCGTCGAGAACGCCGTAAATCTCCCCTTCCCCGATCAGGCCATTTCCCCGATCAAGCCATTATAGGTCAATCAATTTTGAAAATTAGTTATTTAAATTCATTGTACATACATGTATAAAGAATATCGTAACAATGTACCTGTTAAAGAGTTGCCTCAAGACATTTAAGGAACTTAGATTTTCAAATGAATTTGGTATACATAATGTAAATAACACAAAAGATAAATCTCAAAATTAAAAATGCAAAGATTTTTATAAAGCACTAATTTCAAAGAAAATAACCAATAATAAAAGTTGTAATAAGTGGTCAGCACTATTTAGATATTACTAATAATTATTTTTACATGAATAAGATGAAACATATTTTTGATTCTAAAGTAGAAGAATTTAACTATAAGTTGTATAATAATTTATTACCAACTATGGATAATTTCTGATCGAATGTAGGTTAGTGACAATTACTAATAATTATTTTACATGAATAAGATGAAACATTTTTTGATTCTAAAGTATTTGGCTATTGTTAAAAAATAATAACTATAAGTTGTAGTTTACCATTCTTTAAGGTGTTTATATTTATAATAATAGTAATAGTTACTTATCACACAACAACATCTGAAGAAGCCATGTAGTACACCATGGCGAAACGTCATAAGTTTCACAAATATAAACAGTATAGAATGGTAAACTATTATTATGATACAATCAAGTTTCGCCCCCAAAAAATCAATAATGCTAAAATTCAATGTGGCCACCATATGACATCTATATGGAAATGTCATCTTTACGCCTATACAGTAAATGTTAACCGATTTTAATGATCTTGGTGTCAAAGAATATGTGTTATCATTATCACAGAAAACAACAATCATATAACTTTAATAAGAATGATCATGTATTATGCTTTAAACAATAACTAATGAGGTTATTATATCAATAACCAAGACATGAGACATTTGGGAGTCGTTTCACGAGTCTTTCACGAGTCTCACACCAAATGTCAATATGTAGTCATCAGCATCAGCCTCATCATACTCATCATCATACTCTTTGTCTTCTGTGTCCTCGTTGTTGATCTCTGTGGTTTTCTTGACAGCATCAATTATTGAGGCTCGAAGGATGGGCCCACAGCTCCACTTTGGTTGCACAATACTCTGTTCCCGGCCTTGGTTATCCTCATAACCCCTGGCATGCGAGAAAATTGGCTGGTTGGCACGCTTGTACAATGCTAGCCTGTCGTTTACTCTCTGTATGTGGGGAATTAGATTGGGAATCCGGCATGGAGGAAGTTTTGACAAGTCCACTTTAGACTTTGTGGTTAGCCTGCTATTCTCTCCTACCATCTTCCCAAGCATAAGGTGGCGCACTTCATTTACCGATCTCTCTCTCACATAGCCACACATTGTGCAAGTAAATGCCTCTAGAGTCAACAATCACCTCTGGTATTGACCAATCATCCGCAAGTTTCTTAAAAAAAAACGTAAAACATTACAATACAATGTATTGATAATTTGAATTAAGGTTAGCAATACAGTGTCCTATGGTTGTTATCTAGTTCTAATTTGAAATCGTTGCCTACCTGAAGGCTTCTTGGTACTTTGGCTGACTGTGGAGCTTCGCAAGTGGTCCCAGCTTCCCCTTCCCCTGGAAGGCACTGGTAGCATCCTCTCCAGTGTATACATACAGACCTAGTGCCATGGTTCAGTAGTCACTCCCCATGGAATTTGCAAGATCAGTCACATTTACAAGTGTCCGATTCTTCCATGTGCCAATATCTACATAGATGGTCAGAGGAATGTTCTGAGCTTGGTGTAGAAGAATCATCAAAATGTCTGTATCAGGTGTTCTAACAACAGCTGATTTAAATCCTATCTTGGCATCATAGTTGAGATCATATCAGTTTTTCTTTTTTCACATCTGTATTTGTTATAATCTACAAGGTCTTATCCAATTTGATTTTTTGGCATGCAGATTAGGTAGCTGATAATAATCAAAGTGTTAAAACTTGGAATGGTGCTTATAAAAATGTGATGTATGCTTAAAAATCGTCAAGAAATGGGTGTAAAATCATTTCGGTTTTGATTTTCTTTGGCTATATAAATGACTCTATCTCAGTAATAAATTGAGATAAAGATGTGAACTAAGTTTCAAAAATTGGCCACAATAGTACTCTATGATATGCAGTCTGTATATTTTTATTAAATTGATCTACGGCAATTATAATAATTTATGTAGCCTTTAGAGCTAGCCCTACCCCTATTTCATAGAAAATCCTGTTTTCCTCATATTTTGATAAAACACACAAAAACTCTTAAACGTCATTTTTTTAATGTCATATCATATATGAAGATGGACATGATGTTTGAGTGTTAAATGATTATAATACGTAGTTTTTAGACCTTATAGAATAAAACAAAAATGTGAATTAAACAAAATATACATAAAGATTTGTCCAAAGTTAATTTTCATTGTCGTTAGGTTACTTAATATGTACAATACACTATCATATTACTTTCCTTAGAACTAATGCTCAAGATCATCATTATCCTCAACTGTCAAAGGCATTCCTTGTATGTTCATTTGAACATGTTTCATTATCATCATTACCATAATCCAGGAGAGCCAAACAATCTCATGC
>JAGTTF010002332.1:0-10692 GCA_019095985.1 Streblospio benedicti | reverse complement strand
GGGTAAAAAATCCCACCTTTTTTCCCCCCTTTAAAAAAAAAAACTGGGGTTTTCAAAGGTTTACCCATGACTATTGACGCTGTTCAGCGCATTTCGTGATTATTCATATCACACAGATGTTGTGTCAAGTCTTACACACCTTTTCAGTCTGATATGACAAAGCTGTCAATGGTCTACAAGTCAACATGCAACAGTTACTCCCACATGCAGAATATGCATCATCAAATGCTGGCTAATATTGCAAATGGCACCAAATATAACATAAAATCTGCATCTACCATAGGAAATGATAATAAAAGTAAATACATTTTTAAATCACATGTTTTCTATGCTGCAATACCATGGAAAACGTGTTGACGTCAAAATGACTGAAATGTTACAATTGCAAAAATAAAAATTTGACGCCAAATGAAAGGGAGCCTCTTCAACGTCATGAGATAAAAACACCTATCATCATAACAGGGGGTTTCAGAGGAAAAATGGGACGAAATGTGTGATGGATTTGATCATCTTTTTCTACGCAATAAAACGGCAACAAAAAAATATTTGAAGTCTATATCACTTGAACTGCATGACATTAAAGGACAGGATTTTGTAAACAACCTTCTTCAGATAATCAAATTAAAGGTTCCATTGAACAACAGTCACATAAAATTCCCTCCTTCCCTATATCTTCTACCAAAGAGGAGTCTTGAGATCTAACAGTATTCATTGTGCATGACCACATCTCTGGTCAAAAGACATCCAATTATAGATATGATAACAATTGTGCTGATTCTCAACATACAGATGTGAGCTCAGACTACACAGACACAGATGATTTTTTCAGGTTTCAGCAATTCTGAATAAAAACTGTAATCTATATATATAAAATGCAAAAAGTTTTGTGGATATTGTCGCTATAGACTCCTAAACCGCACAGCCAATCACCGTGAAACTTGGGCAAATCGTTGTGTGTATTTCAGGCACGGTTTTAGGCTACTTTTTAAATGTGCATCGGTGCTCCACCCTCTATAGTTTGCATTTTATTCACATACCTCCAGAAGAGCTGAAGTAGGACGACAGAAAAGGGTTTTTGCGCATGCGCACGCCGAGTTTGGTTTCGAACATGAGTTCGAAAAGTTTACTAAACTTTAAAAATGGTCGATGACAGCATTTTGGAAGAAAATGCCTTATTATATCTTTTCCTCATAAAATTATAATTTCATCTGTTGGCGCCGCCCTGATGAAATTAAGAATTTTTGGTGGTCTGCTTTTAGCAACGACCGATATATCACGGGAGAAACGGGCATTACGACATGCCGGGTTTCCATTTCCCGGCACCCCGGGCATCATACGGACCCCGGTTACTGCGTGGTGCATCAAATGCCAGATGATGATTACGTTTTTTTTTTCCTTTTTGCCTTAGATTTCTGTACTTCATGACGCCGGATTAAAAAATACATGACGCATATTACCATGCCAACGGCATACTGATGTGCGCCATGTAACATTGTAACATGCGACCAGCGGTTTAGCCGGGACGGCTAGTACTAATATAAGCAGAACAACCCAGCTTTTCGCACAATACTAAGCAATATCAGTACAGTGCAGCTCACATTAACATGTTTGAGCTGTCATCGTATTTAATACACCTTTTACTTTCAGCCTGTCAGCTCCGGAAATAAGCTGATATTATATTTCACATGATATTTTTACCAAAGTACCTATATTTTAAGAACCGCACCCTTGCTGATAAGGCTACTGGTGGCCGCCGCCGCTTATACAAAGCCGCCGCCACCACCGGCGCCACCATCAACATCCCATTGAGCAAGGACCGATAATCACATGGCTACTTCCACTCAATTCTCTGTTTACATCTTTCCATTATACATGTCGTAGTGTGATTAGAGATGACACCTCTAGACTTAGATGGAGTGAGTCTAGAGAGCTGGACGATGGTGGTAGCTTGTATAAGGGATGAGTGGTTGATTGTATGCCGGTGATATGAATAATAAAGATAGATACAACATCAGTAGTACGTTATAACATTGGTGTGCGACGTCGGATATTAATTGTACCTTTAGTTAAGCGATACACAATGAAAATCTTAAGTTCATACATCACCATCAGTGTATATTAATGTAATCACACTACCACCATTCTTTAAAAACGAGAAGGTAGCAATATATAGATATAAAGTAAAGAAATGTTGTTATTTAATAAATTTACAGTATATAATTTTCAAGCCGGGTTTTTAAAATTAATGACGCAAATTTATAAAGGAAGAAGGTTATGATGTTGTAGTGTGATTAGAGATGACACCCTCTAGACTTAGATGGAGTGAGTCTAGAGAGCTGGACGATGGTGGTAGCTTGTATAAGGGATGAGTGGTTGATTGTATGCTTCGGTGATATGAATAATAAAGATAGATACAACATCGAGGAGTACAATATAACATACATCACCCCAAATGTACTCTATTATCAATTGATTAATAGCCTTCTAAGCCTTGTTGGTTGTTACAGTTTGATTGGAACTTCAACCTATGTCATACTGCAGGAAGGTCACTTTAAGTAACACTTATGAGACAACAGGACCACTCAATACAAATAGAGAACAGTCACAGGAATTCTACACCAGCTGACAGCATGTTAATCACACGTGTTTATGTAAACATACCAACAAGATTAGGCGTTTTTCTCAGTGTGCGATTCAACAATCTGCATTTATCACACTGTATCAAAAGTCACTACAACAAGTAATTATAGGTAGCTGTGTGTTATAGCCGAAGTCATAGTGCCATTTCAATAAGTGAAAAATCAGTCATACTGCAGGAAGGTCACTTTAAGGTCTTTCTCTGCAACATTTTCTGCTTGATAAATTTTTCTAAAAATTCTTTTAAGATAAGTTAACTCAATATAGATGAAAATAAAATAAAAAAAAATGTTGTCTATCCGTGCTACTTTTTTTACAGCAAGGCCACCAAAATAACCAATTCAACATTTTTTTTTTTTTTTTAATTTTTATTTCATAAGTCATTGTTAAGATATAAGTGAATTTGAACAAAAACACATGCAAAACAATAAACTCTTGCCATTATTTTAGCAAAATACAAATATTAAAGAAAAAATAATCTTTCTATCTACTTTAAATTAGGGGGACATTACGTAAATGGGCGGTAAAAAAAAACACCAAAAATTAACAAAAATTACTGTATCTTAAAATATACTAGATAAATTTGCCTATTTTTGTAATATGATGTTGCTTTATATAATATAATCAAGTGACAAAAAAATCAAACAATGTATCCAGGCTACTTTTTGTAAAAATGTAGCAAATGTAGCTGTAAAAAATACTAAAATTCGCAAAAACTGCCACAACTTGTAATACACAAAGTCTTTATCTACTTTATCATACATGTAGCTCATTTTTTTCAAGTTGTTAACAAAAATTTCACAAAAGAAACAGTCTTTTTACATAAAAAATGCACCATTAGAATATTTTTACTTTTTGATATGAACCCTCTGAGGGTGGTTTCAATGAGCAGAAAGAGATACCTAGTAAACATTTACATGGAAAGCCACATTCACGTATCTTATCAAAAAAATGTAAAAACTTGTTGCTGGTAGACTAAACATGTTTAAAAAAAAAAAAGAAATTGCATTATATACTAAAATTTATAAAAGCACTAGGGAAATGACAAAATTTCTACTTGGACAAAAAAATGTGAGCCTGATTTTATTGCAAAATCTCATTTGTCAAGATTTTCTAAGTAATCACAAATTGAAGAAATGATAGCAGCTTTTGATGTTACTCTTGCACTTTTTTAGACCCTTTGGCTTTTAGCACTGCAGAAAGACCATCATAGCCATTCCTTTTAAAAACTCTTCTCAAATGCCCAAACTGGAGACCTGACCCGAAATTTTGATTGCCATCGTTTTGGAAATCGCTTCACTATCAATTAAAGGTTTCAGTGTTAACAGGTTTGAATAGTCCTTTATTTTAAACTGACTTTCTAAGAATTAAAAAGAATGTCTGGTGGTCAAAGGTTTTAGTTTCCCTGCAAGTGTTCTTTTCGTATGAGTCAGGTCAGAGCTTTTGATTATACTATCATCAACTTCTTGGTGTAGTCTTGAAATTGTGGAGGCATCATCATCTCCTATCAAGCGTTTATATGAGAGTCCGACTTCACTGGCACGTTTAAAAAGTTTAGTAGCACTATGGGCTTCCATACCCTTTGAGGAGCCGAAATAATTCTTCCTACAGTCATGCTCTTTGATAACACCAAGACGCTGTGCAACATCACACTGACGACACTTCTTTTTAGCCACGTCATAGTCCAGCACCTTTTTAGTATGGAGCCCCATCACAGCACCGAATCCTGCAAAACATATATACAAAGAAAATTTAGATTGAATCTTGCAAATACAGTAAAACCATCCTGTTGTGTAACTTGCTTTAAAGTGTCCATTCATTCTGTTTAGCAATTACTTACGTTAGTGCATTATATTGATATGTTGTACTTAACTACCATATAGGTTGATAACATTGCTCAACCACCTAAACGTGAAAACAGTCTATACATCGTATAAGTAGGTCACCTAGATTTCAAATCTGAAAAAAAAATCTGATTTCTGCAGCCTTTATCCTGCGGGCATCGTGGTATGTTAAGATCGGCAAAAAATATAGTCTATTTTTCCATTACTATTGAAAACACATATCACACATTACTTCTACAATTTTGTTTCATACATACATGTGGTATGCAATCATCAGGAAGTTATGCATTATGAATGGGGTAGACATTAAACAATCAACATATATTATACCATGTTACACAGTTTATAGTTTGCAATATTTGGTTTATACTCAACAATTAATTTTAAAGTCATTACACTATATACTTTAGAAGGAATTTGTTCTTATGCCTGCATGTGCTTATAGTTCAAAAAAACTTTTCCAATGTACAGAGGTTACATCTTTTTTGTTCTGTTGTCATACGCTCTAGCTTTTCCCATTATTTTCCATTCTATGTTGTAAGGCAGGTTTTTCTGTTTTAGTGTCCAGATGTATTTGCTTAGTTCTGTTGCACTTTTCATCGATTCTTTCTCAAAAGACTGCTTGTGGTTGGCAAATCGCGCCTTGAACGTGGTTTCTGTGAGCCCGATGTAAGTCTCAGTGTGTTGGTTGGGAGATGCCACTGATGCTTGGTAGATTAGGCATTTTTCAAGACATTTCCCACTTAGTGGGCAGTTGCTTTTGTCTCTGCAGTTACATGTTCTTTCTTCGGTGATGGTATTTTCTATTTGCTTTTTGTTGTGGTTATCAATTTTGCTTTTGATGTTTGGCATGCAGCTATAGGACAGTTTGATTGTGTTTTTGTTGAATATTTGTGTCAAGGTATGTCCTTCTGGGAAGCTTTCAGTTAGGATTTTGAAAAACTTTTTTCCAATATTTGTTTTGACGGAGAGGTCGAACGGTGGGTTATACCACGTTATATTGCGTTTTCTTGCTCTTGCATTTTTTTGTTTATTGGTGGGTGTTTTTTTGTATTCCATCTTGTAGTCATAACCGCTTTCTTTGAGGGCAGATTGGTATGGCACTATTGCTTCTTTAAATATTGCTTCTGAGGATGAGAGTTGTGATAGTCTTTTATTTACTCCTTCTGGTACAGATTTTATTATGCTTCGCGGGTGGTTGCTTTTTGTGTTGATGTATTTGGGTTTGTTTCCTGGTTTCATGTATGGTCTATTGTTATTTTTTTGCAGATTGGGTGTATACACTGCTCTGTATTTTTTCGGAGCTAATATTTGTAACTGTCTGACTGGTAAGTGATTTTATCCACATAACCATTGAATTATCAAAATAATAACATTGACAATTGTTTGGTGTAGTAGTCAAAGCCTACTCTTTAACAATCGTTACAGTGTGCCAAGAACTGTGCTCATGGCATTGCAAAATGTGTTAGAAAAACTGATAATGTAGATGTAAATGTAAATGTCGAAGTTTATTGTCTACTATCCGGGAGTACCTCTCAGTTGACTCATGTACACTAGGTCATTGGCATCTTTGGCACTCTCAAGTTTCACCTTCCTCAATTGGGGAGTATACAACGCTGGTTGCATACAGTATTTGCTGCTGTAGCGCACGCATGCTAATTACTCACATTAGCATTCAATCGACTGACCAGTACCTATTCCACGTGTAGGTACCACGGAGCAGTGTGCAACATGTTGGGGGTAAATTTTCTCCACATCCACCACCAGACCCGACCGGGAATAGAACCCACGGCCTTCTGGCCATGAGTCCAACATCATATCCATTAGGCCACGGAAGCACATGGATAAAAAGAATGCGGCTTAACAGCATGTTTGAGAAAAGAACAATGGACAAATTGCTACGCTGCAACGAAATTATCATGACATCAAACAAATAAAACTGACTTTTAAAATCTAAACGCAGCATTTTAACAACAACTAATAAGAAATGCCATATGTGAAGTACCTGAGTGGAGAGCAATCAAGCGAGGGGCACATTCCACCGCACGGTGGGTCTACAGCCAGTCTACGACCAAAAACGCATAGAAAACGTGAGGATCCGTGCGTATGCAGTGCGGCAAACGTACGTTTTTTTTTCAATGCCATACGGTGGCCGCAAAAGAAGTTTGGCTTGCCAAACTTCTTCTACGGCCACCCTACGTCATGTTCTGACCGTAAGGAGGCAGTGCGGATACCTTACGTTAAACGCAGATGATTTAACCGCACGTTGTCGGCACAGACACAGTACCGGGGCCGTGCGTTCCCTGTACCATGAACGTGCGGATCCCGTACTTTAGTAATCACACGGTGCGTAGAGCGTAAGTAATACGCGAGTACATCGCACGTTCTATGCAAGTTGATCGCACGGCCACCTGAATAAAAACCACTCCCTGTGCCGACGCATTCCTAACGCACGGGGCCCGTGCGTATGTGCCCACAACTGTACTTTTGTCACTGCATGCGGAAAACGCCGTAGACGCCGCAGACCTCAACACGCCTTGCGGCGACCACCGCCGCAAGGTGGAATGTGCCCCTGACTTTACATAACCTCTGTGAACCCAGACGTGTGCCAAGGACATTTGTCATTTTAACCAATGTTTATGTTTAAAAATCAGGTTGTCAGTGTATCTGAAGAGAGAGCTTGGGCACGTAAAACGTTATTTTTAAGATTTTCAATTCAATTCACACAAAAGATATCAGACAAAAATGATAATAATGAAAACTGCTGCTGTTCAACATTTCAATTTAACAAATATATTTGTCTCTGCTTCACTTTTGACAGATGTACCACGTGGCATTGGTGAAGATATGAACTGTTACGTTTTCTTATTTGAGCAATGTTTTAAGAGAATTCTACATTCACAATGTCGATATATGTTTACACTGCTGGGCAATATGAAAAAGTGCACAAAAATCATGTCGAATTCAAATGACAAAATCCACTACAATATAAACCGAATAATTGTAGCCAGTAAAAGTCAAAGGGGCACATTCCACCATGTCGGCGGGTGGTCCCCTGCAGGCCTCGTTTGCGGCGTCTGCGAAACCCGTTATGCATTGACAAAAACACAATTGTGGGCACATACGCACAGGCCCGTTCGTTAAAAAAGCGTTGGCACAGGGAGTGAGCAGATTGAGGTGGCCGTGAGATCAATATGCATAAACGTGCGATGTACTCGCGTATAAACATACGTCCTACGCACCGTGTGATTACAAACGTACGGGATCCGCACGTTCATGGTACAGGCAACGCACGGCCCCAGCACGGTGTCTGTGCCGACAACGTGGGTAAATCATCTGTGTTTAACGTAAAACCACCGCACTGCCTCCTTACGGTCAGACAATGACGTAGGGTGGGATTTAGAAGAAGTTTGGCAGGCCAAACTTCTTCTGCGGCCACCGTACGCCTTGAAAAAAACGTACGTTTGCCGCACTGTACACCCACGGATCGTTACGATTTCTAAAAACATTGGTCGTAGACTGGCTGTAGACCCACCTTGCGGTGGAATGTGCCCCTAAACTTACTTATCCAGCCTGCGAAATCCGCAGGTCTCGTTTATAGTCTGCGAAACATAGCGTTAGGTTTGCTCCTCTCAAGAGAGTTCATATAAAAAGCTTGAGTGTTTTGAGCCTTTCGGCGTCTTTACCAGAAATCAATTGAGGCGCCATCTTTTTATAACCTCCAATTGCACATTCCTTGTTATCACTTCTGCAATTTAGGCGATTGTCGAATTTCTTGATTGTCAAACCAGGAGTAGCCTACAGTAAAACATTGCTATAAGGATAAGGATAAGGATAATTTTATTTCGGATGTTAAATCCATATTAACAAGGTAAAATTATATACATATATACATTTCATACAAAATTATACCAAATTATATTAAAAATATATCAAAATGTATTATATAATTGTCTCTTCCAATGTAAAAACAACGGAGATTGGAAGTAAAAATAGAAAGAATTTAAAACACAACTGACTAGAACATTATCACATTCCTTCAATCTCATATATAGGTTAAAAATGGATTTTCTCAACAAGACATAAAAAGAGTCAACATTATTATTTAAAAACAATTGCGAAATACTACATCTCTCTCGTATGCCCAATAAATATCTAAAAACATTATTAAAAGCTACCTTGGCATTATGAATAGTACTCATATTAAAAGAAGACGACAGAGAAGTACAATAGAAGTTAGTACAAAAAGATTGAAATAAAAGACATTTGATGTCATTGGTACATCCTCTGAATTTTCTTATTAGAATGTTACTCTACTATAAATACACTTGATTTGTCTTTTAATGTCAGTATCCTCTTTCAAATCAGATGATAAATAAATACCTAAATATTTGTAAGATTCCACCCATTTTATATCAATATCGTTTAAATATAGAGAAGAGTTTACGGAGTTAACGCCTCTTTTCCTTATATGCATACATTTAGTTTTGAGTGGATTATATACAATTTCATGATCAATAGCAAATTTTTGACATATTTAAAAGCTTTTGAAGACCCTTTACTGATGGTGCCAAAATAACAGCACCATCTGTATAAAAGATATGATTAAAACTAGTATTGTTCATATGGCAACCAATTTTAGACATATTTAAATTCACACTTAGCTCATCCATAAAAACAGAAAACAATTTAGGAGAAAGAACGCTATCACGAACGCTTATTTGATAAAGTACAGTGAACACTCATTATCACGGTATGATATCATGGAATGTTTTTTAAGTAATTAAACAATGGCACACTGAAAAAAAACTAAAAATAATAAGATAGAACATAGCAAACTTTACCAGTATCGCCCACTTCGGCTTTGGATTGCCCACCGACCCCCCTCTTCTCCCCACCTATGTTTAGTCTGTTTCCACACACGCACGCATGCACGCACGCACGCACGCACACAGATAAAATTAAATGAATACAAGGCTTTCACTTCAGCTACCTGAAGCGATTCAAAAACTATTAGTTTGTATTTTATGGACAGTTTTAATTTGTAGGTAAGTACTTATTCAATAAAATCTGGCATATGAAGCTAAACATTGGTATAAATACAATTTCAGTGTTACCTAAGCTATAATAGTTACAAAAAGCTATCTGAAATGATTAAACATTCTCTTCTGAAACAATATATGATTAAATAGATAAACATCCTTACCACAGTAATGACATTTTTCCTGCCAGGGAATTTCAAGAAACTATTTAGTTTAATCATAACGTTCCCATGTACGTGTGTACGTGTGAGTGGGGGGGTGGGCGCTCAGTTTCTTAATGTTCATATCTATAGCTGCTCTTTCCTACGCCAAAAGACAACCAAAAATTAATATGGACATTAAAACATATATAAACAAACTAGATTCAAATATATACAAACTTAAAAATGGAAAGAGGGCGTTCAATTTTTTTATCTCAGACTTGAAACCATCTAGAATACCAAAAAGAGTGACCCACCCCCTCCCCCTGTACAATTAATGATGGTCGCTCCCTCTCCAGGGTATAGGCCTACTGTTTATATACTGTAGTACAGTACAATTTGTTCGTTCTAGATATGATGCATTGAACGTATTGCTTGCCAAGAAATTGAATGAATACTTTATATAGATAAAATAAAATGTAAATGTGGTGGTTTATAGTCCTGATCCCAGTCTGGCTCATGACTTTACAATTTACACCAGGTCATTGGCACACTTATTGATCATCATTTGAACAGTTCTCGCATACTTGCATGGGCGGCACAATGCTTATCACTCACACAATCACTCCCTCACTCTTTCAGCCCAATGACATGTACCTTATTTAACGTGTGGGTGCCCACCGAGCAGTGTGCGACCTGGGTTAGGGGTAGGTTTGCTCAACACCTACCACCAGACCCGACTGGGAATCGAAACCACGACCTTCTGGTCACGAATCCAACTCGCTAACCATTCGGCGCAACGAAAAGCACATGAAAATAATGTGGCCGCTTTGACCTTGAAAGATTCCTCCAAGGTCATATTAAGTGTAGTATATAGATTTTTTATATCTAGTGTTGTGTCATTTGACAATATGATTACAATTCATGATGATTTTGTGAGAAACAATAGAAAAACGAGAATTATATGCATTATGAGTGCTTATTTTGACCTTTGAAGGTCAAGGTAAAATCTAATGTGATATTTAGACT
>JAGTTF010002328.1:0-11001 GCA_019095985.1 Streblospio benedicti | reverse complement strand
AATTATAAAATAAAGTCACAGCGCACTTACTCTTCACAGCTTTTTGCTCTTACTCCCATCGTCGGCACCATATTCTCCACATCTAGAGAAACCATATCTATATATTTTTTGAAGTCACTGTTCATAATTCATGCTTAGGGCCCGGTCATTTACAATTTGCTGGGGGTCAGGCAGATATTGGTGTGGGGGTCATACTTTCAAAATTGAAGTCACGGGGGATGGGGTGGGGGTGGGGGGGGTCATATTGAAGCAATAATGAGTGAGAAAATCAAAATTTAATAAAATCCCTAAGAAAAGAGTTCATAGTCCCTTTAACCTTTTTTATTCATGAATTTTATTCAATCTATAACGTCAAAGTAGAACACAGTAGAACCTGGTGTGATGGGATCAACTTTGGATGCCATGTATTATTATGTTCTCTCAATATAGAGGTGGTGTCTATGAAGAGGTTGTTTTTACTAGTTTTATGAAGGTTTAGGACCGTGTGAAAGTGGTTTTATTATGGAGGGGCGGAACTCAATATAGAGAACGTGGTCTTAATGGGAGGTTTTGTACTGTACGTCTCTTGGCGAGCATTAAAAAGGTGATGCCGAGTCTGTTGATAAGAAGATGGGGACGAAAATGGGTGAAATAGCGAAAAACGAAGATGTAGGCGAACATGATCATCCAGTACTGCTTGCCGTACATGTACACCTCGGCCGGCGTGCCTCTATAGGTCATTAACATTATGATGATGTGGAAAGATAATGGATATTTGTTGATAAGATTACATGATGTGGTGTGTCTATGTGACTAAGCCTGGATTATCATGTGACTTGTGGGCTCTATTTTCAGATTGCTGCCCCACTCGTAGCCCTGTAGTGATGTTTTCTGTCCCAAACCCCTTTTTTTAAGATGATCGTGACGTCTCTGCAACAGATTGAAAGGCGCAAAATCCACAATAATTACTGTCAGTGGCTTGGTAGTCTCAGTTAAAAAATCTATGGAGCCTGTAGTGTTGTTGTTTAAAGGGGCCGGTTATTTGTATTGGTCGTAACCACTACAAGCGTGTAAATTAACCAATTACGTCTCTATCATGAGGGTCGTACATTTATTTTAAAAGTGTTGGTTGAGTCACTTCTCCAGGCCCATTGCAAGGATTGAAAAAGTGGGGGGGGGCACAGCTGGCTCCTTGGCCAGTTGGCGCGACGAAACAGAGGGGTCCAGGGGCATGCTCCCCCGGAAAAAAAAACAATTTTAGATTGTAAATAGTGTATTTTAAGAGCATTTTACACCAGATTTATAGACATTTTATGCACCCATATTTTAGAACATTTCCAACTTTCCTGAACACATCACTTGGTGGATTGAAGCTCAAGCCAATTTAGGGGCTTCCTCTTCAGAATAATTGAAAGTAGCTGTGCAAAATTTATCTTCGTTTTATTTGTTTTAACAGTTTAACACATTCAACGCTGAGAAATATAAATGAATATGCAAAAAATAAGCTAACCATTTCTGAGAGAAAATTCATACCATAGATTTTTTCACAATAACAAAAAAAACATTACATTTATATGTGATTTTATTGGTTTTGTCTATGAATTGGGGCATTTCACAATGATACGTTCCATATTACAAAAGCACTAATTTGCAATAACCTATTAGTTCCAGAAGGTATCCCCTGTCTAGCCAAGAATCTGAGGTTCTTCAGAATTTTTAGCAAGTTTCTCCTATTGATGGCCTTTTCTGCTGCACATGACTCTCATATCTGATATCTGTACACCAAAATCTTGAGTATCTTTAGCTTGAGCCAAAATTATTATTTTGTTATCATAAATGCTTATCATTAGGTAAAAAATGTACAAATTAATTAAATAACCTATTAGTTCCAGAAGGTATCCCCTGTCTAGACAAGAATCTGATGTTCTCCAGAATTTTTAGCATTAGTTTCTCCTATTGATGGCCTTTTCTGCTGCACATGACTCTGATATCAGATATCTGTTCACCAATATCTTGAGTATCTTTAGCTTGAGCCAAAATTATTATTTTGTTATCATAAATGTTTATTATTAGGTAAAACGGGTACAAATTAATTAAATGTGGAACAGCAAGAAGAGACAGCAAGCGGGGCACTAAAACATTGAAGAGACAGCAAGTGGGGGAACAGCAAGGGGGGCACTAAAAATTGAAGAGAGCAAGCGGGGCACTAAAACATTGAAGAGACAGCAAGTGGGGGCACTAAAACATTGAAGAGACAGCAAGTGGGGGCACTAAAACATTGAAGAGACAGCAAGCGGGGCACTAAAACATTGAAGAGACAGCAAGTGGGGGCACTAAAACATGGAAGAACAGCAAGTGGGGGCACTAAAACATTGAAGAGACGGCAAGCGGGGCACTAAAACATTGAAGAGACAGCAAGTGGGGGCACTAAAACATGGAAGAACAGCAATTGGGGGCACTAAAACATGGAAGAACAGCAATTGGGGGCACTAAAACATGGAAGAACAGCAATTGGGGGCACTATTAGAAAGTACAACTAACAGTAGTTCCAGTGCTGTGCGTGTGTGGATAAGTCTTTGTGATAATGTCTGTATTTGTGGATAAATTCATAACTCAGATTGACTCAATTTTATGCTCAAGAGTTTTTTATGCCCGTCGTCTTTTAAGCTCCACGGTTTTCTGTGTTAGTCTGTAAATTAAGCTGAAAAGTATGAGATGTGATAGCCGACCTGAGCTTGAATGTCCATATAAGAAAGCAGGTGCTGAGGTAAAAGTAAAATTATGTCAAGGGGACATGATGCTTTGTAAAGATTGTGAGGCATTTAGATTTCATCCCCAAAATAATGTTCTCCTCACACCAATCGGCTTAACACAACTTCAACTTCAGCAAGATAACGATTAACACTAACTATAGAGATTAATTATTTATTATCGTATACATACACATATCTATACATGATAATGTGAGCAAATATGCTGGTGAACTCATAAGAAATTTCAAAAAGCAATTTAATCATTTTTACCACGAATATACAAAAGGTATAATACTTTCATATACCGAGACATTTAATATGTAAATTAGTCTGTCATACATCCGTACAGACACTCACTCTACTAAGCAAACAAATAATTCAAACCAGCAAAGTACGGTATAAACTATCCTACTATTTGTATTTCTCCTTAATCTTCGCTACTACCGGTGTCAATCGTAGAGCATCCTCGGTAGGCTTTGTAACTTGCAAGCTCTCAAATGCGGCGTCGTTCAGAGAGGTCATCCGTCCGCGAACGCGAGTCACACACATGTCCATAAGCGTCTGCTGCTGTGGATTGTCGTCTGGTAGCACCAGTTGGTAGTCCGCGCCATGCTGCACCAACAACGGCACCAGGTCCAACCTCTTCAGGCTGACGGCTTGCACCAGGGGAGTGTGCCCCTCCTCATTGGCCTTGTTGATGGTAGAGGGCGTGATGAGCTGCTTGATGACGTCCATCGGCGCTGACTGAACCACGGCGAGCAGTAGCGCCGTGTTGTGGTGCGCGGTCGGCACGTTCAAGTCAGCTCCGCGTGCCAGCAGCTCACGGACTATCCGCCAGCGACGACGTTTGACGGCGGCCTGGAGTGCCGTACCCACGCCATCGAAGAAGTGCGTCGCCCACACGTTTATAACCTCGGGCGTGATCAGACGCAACAGCAACTCGTCGTCGCACGCAACATTCTGGTAGACGCCTAGCAGCAGAGGTGTGATGTTGTAGACGTACTTCATGTTGACGTCTGCGCCGTGGTCCAGCAGGACCTTCGCGTGACTGATCAGACGGAGACTGAGGGAAACGTGCAGTGCCGTGAAACGCGTGTTCGGATCTTCGGATCCCGCTACCCGTTGGTTGATATTCGCGGCGGAAATGAGGGGAGCCAGTTTATCAGGCGGGATGATTGGGGTGCGGATCATTGATGTTATCAGTGGCGGACAGCGATCCATGCCACTGTCGGAGTCAATATCGGCCCCGTGCGACACCAGGCACGCCACGAGGTCCCAGTAACCAGTGCGGATGGCGTAGTCCAGGGGCGGGTAGCTCGGGTATGGCCGAGAACCTAGTGCCGTCTGGTGCGGGAGAGTATCGCCGTGGTCCAGGTTGATGTTGACGGGAGAAATCAGCTGGACGATGATGTGGATAGGCGCTTTTGCGAGTATGGCAGACACTAGCGGCGTCAGCGGGCAGTGGTGGGTCCAGACGTTGACGTCCTCCCCCGCACGGACCAGAGCGGACACCTCCGTCCAGCTCCGGCGGTCTATGGCGTTGTGCAGTTTTGACATTCTTCTTATATTGCCAGTGGAACTTCAACAGGAGGCTAATCTGTAATTTTCAACAACAAAAAAGGTCTATTATTAGAACCCAACAGTGTGCCGATGTGCTACTCTTTAATTTAATGTCGGATCATTCTATGATTAGAAATGAGAATAGACTGTTCATTAAGACAAGGCTCAGCGAGTGCACGTACTGTGTGGGAAAATATGGCCGAAATGTGAAATGGGGATCATAGGCAGATCCAGGGGCCGCAAAAACCTGGATCTGCCATTGGGGATAGCCTACCCTAGCCCCATGGCATCTGCCATTGTATTTCATGCATATGTGTGATATCATTGGGGCATGTGCTAATTTGTGATTGACATTTATACAAGCACCCAATTTACACATACACACCATATACAATGGACATGTACATATGTACATGTTGTATCATGTACTGCGCGACATCTATACCTGTAACAGTCGCGTAAGTAACTGGTTTCATTGACATTGGCTTTGTAAATTGAATCAGTCTCATCTAGGTGATATAGATTTTTCACTCCATGACTTCATGGCATATTCCATACAAACCTTACAACAAATAAATATATCTACCATAGAAAACAATGGATATCATCATAAAGTAACTTACGGGACGCCCCAGGACGCCACGGGACGTTATGTATGATGGTCAGTCCTTGAAAACAGGGAACACTATATCTACCATAGAAAACAATGGCTATCATCATAAAGTAACTTATGGGACGCCACGGGACGCCACGGGACGTTATGTATGATGTCAAAAGCCCTTGAAAACACGGTATATTATATCTACCATAGAACACAATAGATATCATCATAAAGTAACTTACGGGACGCCACGGGACGTTGTGTACGATATGTACCGTCCCGTGTTCCGTTCCGTCCCGTGTTTTATTATTAGGCCAGCACTGCGTCATTTCAAGACAATCATACTATAAACTAGGTTAAAATGTATACAACCCTGGACGGTGTCCGAAATATTGGAAGTATTAATTAGAATGCGAACTCATAAAACAAAATTGGGTTAATAATATTTAATTTCATAGCTATTTGATACGCACCTTGGTTAGATATAGACTGTTAGAAAGTACAAGTAACAGTAGTTCCAATGCTATACGTCTGTCTTTGTGAAAATAAGTATCTATTTGTGGATAAATTCATAAATCACATTGACTATTTTATACTCAGCATTTTTTATGCCCGTCGTCTTTTATGCTCCGCGTTTTTCTGTGTTGTATAAAGTCTATAAGTTTATAAATTAAGCTGAACAGCATAACATGTGATAGCCTGAAGTTGAAAGCAGGTGCTGAGGTAAAAGTAAAATTATGTCACAGGGACATGATGCTTTGTAAAGATTGTGAGGCATTCATCCCCAAAAATAATATTATCCTCACACCAAATCAGCTTAACACAACTTCAACTTCAGCAACTTCTTCTACAGTAAATATTGCAAATGCCACACACAACCATACCTCTGCTGCTCAGCTGATAGTTCAACCCCCCTTTATGATGAGAGCCTCATCCCCAGCTAAATGAATTAATGCCCCAGTCAGGAATGTGAGGTCAGTGAGGTCACACTTGACATCACAGAGACATCACACTGTGACCTCACTGTGACGTCAATCTGTAACCTCACAAAGACATCACTGTGAGGTCACACTGTGATGTCACAAACGCATCACAGCGTTACTTCACTGTGATGTCACAAATACATCACAGCGTGACTTCACTGCGATGTCACAAATACATCATCTGGGCAATATTTCATTTCATTTCTTTCATTTACTTTTTTCTAATTAAAATTAAAATTTAAATCATTTTGATGTGATCAATAAGAAAGCGCAATACTGTTATACATTTTATTACCTTGTTTATCAAAATATACAAATAAGTAATTGCAAATTCTCCATTATCAATACAGTTATTATTACACATCAATATAACATAAATCACAAGTCCAAAACATTAAATTATTCTTCAATTAAAGGAATTTTTACTCTGCTAATTACTTTATAAATTAGCTTTATTTATTTTTCGCCACTAGGCGGCTCCACATGTCGTTTTGCATAAATTATGATGTCATAACTTGAAGCCCACAACAGATAGTACTACTATTTACAGTGATTTGTATGTAAATACCTCACTTGTTTTGTATAATGTTTGTGTTCCAATAGCATACAGGATCATATAATACTTGTGTGAAGAATTCTAAAGGTGATTAAACATAATATTGACAAAGATAAATGGATAATTATTTCATAAATAACTTGTTATTGGCATTTGTAGATCTAGTAGACATCTACTGTTTAGTACTAGTCTGACTAGATATAGATGTCATCTAAATCATTGGCAGTGACTTATGTGATGATTATTATATATAAACTATCATTGTATAGCTATTACGTCATTTATAGTCCATAGAGCTAGATATAAAAATATAGATCCTTGTTTTGTAAACTGGTCATTCCTATATGTCTAGCATGGGTCGAGCTAGTGTAAATGTGAAATATATGTCCTTTCCTTAGTAGATCCAGGTTTTCAAGAAAGGTAGAGCATTAATTTTTATTTGATCTTTTAATTCTTGTTGTGGCATTTGACAAATACTTTTCTATTTGAGCTGCAACCTCTGCTCTAACTGTTGTGATCATTTCCCCTATTTCTCGTTTAATGGTTATGTCCTCCTTTTTATTAAAAAACTTGGCACATCCTGAAATCCAGAAAAAAAAGTATTCAATTTTCAATCTGATAGAAAAAAAACATGCCCCCCTATTGCCATGTCAGTATTTTTTCATGCCACCCCTGCACATTGTATGTTTTTTCCATGCCCCCCCCCGACCCATTATCAATTATTGTATTGCATACTATCATACGGAACCAGGATAAACTATCACACCAAAACATCTTATGCAGGGACACCCAGTGATAGCAGGTCCAAAATAGATTAAGATTAATCTTTGTGACGATGTAAGAAGACGTTTTTCTGCTTTAATGTTTAATTACAAAGTAAACATGGCTGCAGAAGTAAACGTCTTTATTACCCACGAGTCAACGTTGTTCTTGCAAGGTGCTAAAACTACAGAGTCATCTGCATAAAAAATAGGAATAAGATTGTGTGACCCTGGTTTTAAGAGGCTGACCAATACCATCACAGTGTGGGTGTAAAATCATCATGAACCTTGTGTATAACAATCATTGGTAATTGCAGTTGTCACATCAAGGGCTTTAGGCATTGTATTTTTTACGTCAATGTAACATGAATGTTGATGGGTAATTATCAAGTGTGCTGGTGATATAATGACACGACATGCCAGTAAAAATGATTGTATAAAGACAATCATAAATTTCTATAATAACCAATTTCTAATTGACAAGGAATGTTGTTACATAGTATGTAGATTATAGCAGTTCAAAATTACACAGCTATCGCAAAAGATGCTGTTTAAGGCATTTGCCCATGAGAATGAACCCTGGGCAGATTCAGTTTAAAAGTCATTTGGGTATTTTAGGTGCACTTTCAACACGTTCACTAATAGACTCAATAGTCTTTGAGAAACTCTGTTACGATATCTCTATTACCATTGTTCGTAAAGTGCGTCTGATTTTGACACTTTGTCAATCAAAGTGTGCCTTCTTGAAAGCCATTGTATGTCAAATAAGTCTGGGGTAATTACGAATATTGATATAAGGAATAAGACTCATCTCCGAGCCCAAAAACCCACCACCCCCACACGCTCCCACTATTGGGGTTTCTACGGCTCCATTAATGTATGCCTACTATATAATTTGATGGTTCTTCACATGCTGGCATTTTTGAGCTAAATGTTCTTGAACAGTGGAACCTTTCTTTCGAGGCCACCAAGTGCCTGGCTTTAGACTATGTACTATGAGTAAACGTATTGATCCACGTAACTCCGCTTGGTCAAGAATGTATAAAAAGGGGTGCGCGCATAGATATTTGTCCATACTCTGAAGTTCACGTTCAATGAACATTGCTATACGTATTTATTTAGTTTATGAAGTTAGACATATGTATATATTAATATATGAGCAGCTGCTGATCTCTTAATCCTTGTGTTGTTATGTTTTGATTCATGTTCTGTATTATATTCATGTATATTGAAAACAGTACTGTTTTGTAATTTAAGTTGGTTCATTTTACATTATATTCTGATGATGACCGCAAGGTTGAAAACATATAGTTTCAAATAGTATGTCCGAAAATGACATCGGGTTTCATTTACTGTAATTTATATATTTCATTTCAGTAAGTCTGTTTTGTTATCCATATTTGTTATTATTATTTATTATTTTATTATCTTATCATTATCTCATGTATCTGTTTTGTTATCCATATTTGTTATTTAGTCTGTGTAGTTATTGTAAAATGACCTACGTTCGTACGTCAGACGTATATTCTTGGAAAGGGTAATTGTGACGTCACGATGTAAACAAAATGCAGTAAACAAAAACAAAATTTGAATTGTACTGTTTATTTACTTTCAATGACAATGTTTTTTTTTTATTTATTAGCATAATGAATGTATATTATATATTTATATTTTAAATAAAGCTATTGATTACACTCCAATAAAATAGAAGATGAAAATAAATAGAATAAGTTGCCAAATAAATATATACTATACTATTTTACTTTCAATGACAATGTTTTTTTTATCTATTAGCATAATAAATGTATTATATATTTATATTTCAAATAAGTCTATTGGTTACACTGCAATAAAATGAAAATTTTAAATAAATAGAATAAGTTGCCAAATGAATATATAACAAACTATTTTACCAGAAGTCCAAAAGTTATGCGAAAAGTCCAGTCAAATCCATGGGGTCCGCGAGGCACGAATTTAACACATATGTTTCTTCAAATACTTCATCATCGTGAAACCTTTGACTCGGTCACGGCAGCCAAAGAGCTTCTTCAGCTTGGGGCATCCAGCGGTCTTGAAGTATCTTCTGTCGCATTTGTCTTGCAATTTGTTTTCCTTTATTATCTTCCACATCTTTTTTATCACTTGAGCCCGTGTAGCTTTTTCCATGCCCACGACGGCACAGAGAGTGGGAGATAACTTTTTGCGGTCATGGATGCTAGTGTTAGGCGTGCATCCTTTTTTAGCTTTGCTGCTTTTTCTCCTCTTAGACTTTGACCTTGACCTCGACCTTGAACAGAACAGATTAAAAAAATTAAAAATGAACGAAAATTTACTTAAATCACATTATTTAATCACATTTATTTCAAGCAAACCATATCATATTAAAACAGAACAGATAATATGAAAAAAGAAACGAAAAATGCATTAAAATACAAGAACATTTTTTACCTGCTCCTAGACTTGGACTTTCCGCATACTTTTCTGGACTTTTTGGAGCGGCTTCTTGATCGAGAAGCACCTCTGCGCTTGGATCTGCTTTTTTTGACTTGCATGCCCTCTTAGTTACGCTCCTTCTGGGTCTACTTGCTGACCTCTTGCGCTTACACAGGGCTGGCATGTTGGAATTATTTTTCAACACGTCTTGACAGATCAAAATCCAGTGTGCAACTGATTTGAATCATAACATGTCGTCATATATGACGTAAAACGCGTCAAACGTGATAGAAATCACGCCAAACGTCAACTACAGCACGTACTTTTGACGCAAACTAATTTTTAAGCACGTCTTTTGACGTACAGTAATTTCTAAGCACGTCATTTTTTAAGAATAAGAATAAGAAGATTTTATTGGCAACTAACAGTGTCAGTACAACCAGCAAATAATGATAACATCCATGGACATTACATGTGCAGTCCATGCACTTTAAATACAGTGGTCAGCCGGACAGTTCATCCTCTACTCACGTGAGCCCAGCAAAATCTCTATTCTATCCCACCCTCTCACAATTCTTCCCTAGCAGATCCATGTTTTCAGAAAGGGGGGGGGGAGCATGTAAGGGGTTTCATCGGTTTTGTATAGTGGACATGCCAAACCCCCTATGAATGCAAGGTGGGGTCCTGCGACCTTGTATCTGTGTGATTCTCTATATACAATTTAGTGAGCACGTTCGCACCACTCTATTGACGGGGCTGGAGACAATCTTCTCTTTTTTTTCTCAGTCGAACCTGTTTGTCTCTATTATAAGCTGAGTGTGCTGATAACTTGAGCAAATATCCCTTTCCTCTGATGTTGGTGCACATTTATACATCGCTCCTCCTTATAAATCGTTAGCTTTTTTCTAAATATCTTTTTGCAAAACATAGAAGCACAAATTAAGATCTCTTCTTGCATTTCAAGCAATTTATTTGACACAAAATGTTAACAAATATTAAATCAATATTTTCTGCTAGTCATGATCGATAGACTATCACAGCGATCAAAGATCTTTTTGGATATGAACGCTGTTCCATCAAAATGACCAGCACATTCAGTTGATCATGGTCACTAGATCAATCATGACACCCGCAGATTCCTAACAATGCATGTGATGAACACTCATGACTAATTAATATTTTGGGGCAAAGTGAATACTTCCCAGCTCAAAAGGATCTGTTGATTAGCGAAGTTAGAATTCTGTCACTTTCTGATAATTTAGATAATCAGCAATTGATTAGTGTGAGCTAATTTAGACTAATGATTTGGTGGTTGGCGCCGATGGCCTTATTCATATGGGAAAATGGCCTGTTGGTAACGTCCTGCTGTACAGTT
>JAGTTF010002325.1:0-11389 GCA_019095985.1 Streblospio benedicti | reverse complement strand
TCTTGAAAAAGGGTTGGGGGGAAAATGGTTTTGGGGTCAAATAAAATTTTAACCCCAAAAATTTAAAATTTAAAATTTGTTTTAAAAAGTTAGGGAAAAGGGTTATGGAAATTTTGGAAACAAAAATTTGGGGGCCCCCAAAAAGTGAAGGAAGTGTTTATTTCCCCAGGAATTTTATGGTAAAGGGGGTTAAGAATAATTTTTGGGGAATGCGGGTGCTTTTTCAAATTAAAGGAATAGCAATGTTAAATGTTTAAACCTAAAATAAATTTTTTAACCTGGGCCCAAAAAGGGAAACAATTTTAAAAAATTTAAAATTTGGAATAGCTGAACGGTTTTTTTAAAATTTTAAAAATTTTCTTTTTTAAATAAAAATTTTGGGTAAAGCAAGAACTTTTTTTAAACAGGGGAATACGCCGGACTTTTTAAAAAACATTTTTTTTCATTTTGTAATTTAAAGCAAACTTTAAGTTTAAACCCCCAAAATAAAATTTGAAAAAATTTCCAATTAGAATTTTTTAAAAATTTTAAAGGCAAATAAAATCAATCCTTTATTACTTTTAGAGCCCATACCCCTTCCCCCGAAAGGGAAAAAATAGAGCCTACCCGGCGCCCCTGTGCTGGCTGATTTTGCCGGGGCCAGCTGGTTTTTAAGTTCAGGGCCCAGTGGGTCAGTTTATTTTTGGCCCCTCAATATTAACGTAATTGGGGACTGTACATTTTTTTGTCTGGTCCGGCTATGTTTTGAATTTTGCCTGCCCTGTTTTTTATAAGATTGTATTGTATTGAAATTGGTTTTATTGGGGCCCTTCAATAGAAGAGTTTACATTACAATTATTTGTTGGAAAAAAAATTAAAAAAATATATTTTGAACTAACCTTAATACATATTTACAAAAAATAGCACCAGTTTTGCTAACAATAAGTACATAAATTTGTTGACAAAAAGGGAAACAATGTGAAATCTAACATTACTACATTAAATATTTTCCTTTACCCTTTCAGGTCTTTTTTTAGCATTATAATATGCATTAATTAAAGTATTTTTTACTTTTTTAACAAAGTTGTATGTCAAGTCCCATTATTATTGTAATGTACATAGAAACAATTTTTAAACATAAATTTAGTTTTATTTTATCATTATTCATAGAGGTTTGAGACAATTTTGGGGTTTTTGGGCATGACTGAATGAGCTCATTCCATAACGGTAAGTTTTTTTATTGGAAAACCCTTTTGGGAATATATATGTGCAAGAGAGTTGGATAATTTGGGAAATTTCAATAAAACACATTTTTTTTCCCAAAACTATAAAAAATTGAGCAGGGCATGGATAACTGAACTAATTGCCTTGCTTTGTTTAGGGGTGTGAAGCATTATACTTCCACCAACAATTAAAAAAAGTTTTTGGGGATGAATTGACATCCAACCCACAAGTGACTTTTAAAAGTTAATTTGGTGATTTTAGTGACGCTGTCCAAAAGTTTTACACCCCCCTTTATCATGAACAATTTTTTTTCCATTGGGGTATCGTTCACATTTTCCATAGAAGGTTGCATTTATTATATGGGGTTAGTAAACCATATTTCATACTGGTAGAAAACATTGTTGACATTGGGGCCCTGGCAAAAATATTATTTTTTAATAAAAACCCAAACCAATTGTCTTATCAGCAAAAACTTATAAATTGAACTGGGTAGGGAACACCATAATTCTAAAAAAAAGTCTAAGGGTATCGAATGACACTCAATAGGGTACCCACCCAAAGTCATGAGACTTCCCAAAATTGCATGTATGTTTTGGAGCCCCCTTTAAAATCTTTTGGATTTTTATTTAATGACTCTAGGGCATTCATTTTTTGTGACTGATTGAAATAACTTCAGAACCTGTAAAATAGCCCTTTGGGTTTGGGGACATCACCATCTGTCTGTTTTCTCAGGTGAGCGGACACAAACTTACAGTCATTTTGTATGCAGCACAGAAGAAGCTTGTCTCGGATTGTGGGGGCCGGAAAAGTCTGAAAACAAATGAGCATATAGTTACAGTGCTGGTGGGTGTGCAGTCTCTGCTCCATGTGTTATTTCCTGTTACTAGAAGCAGATATCCGCCTACATAATTTTTTTCAATATATGTCACTGTGTTTTACATGTATATTTAACATACAAAATTCTACTATTCTGTCACTGGCAGATACTTTCTCATACGTTCTTAGCTTTTCTTAGTATTACACTTAGAGAATTTCGAATGTCCTCACAACAGGAATTATGTTCTTTCATTGTATCACTTGTTTTTAGCAATAACCTACTGTAAAATGTTATGATGTCATATACATTAATCACTGGACACTGTAGGATTCAGGGTTCCGTATACTGCAGTACTGAGAATAGAGCATTAAGCTCCAGCTCACTTGTAGATACTGGTCACAAAATTGTGATCTGCAAGGAGCTAGTGCTTCAAAATTGGAATAAAGAAATAAAAACATTTACAATTTTGGATATATATGTATATAAAAAAAACAAAAAGAAAATATGAGACCTTATGATGCGTACAGAGTAAAACAATTGTTCGTAGGTTCTACACACATCCAAGTTCGTTAGCGATTATGCACAAAGGAGTTTTCCTGTGTCGCTAGGCTCTGGGCACGACACCGATCCCCAGGAGGTCAGTTGAGTCTAGACTCTAATTCATTTACAGTGTGTTCAATTGTTTTAAGTGAAAGTTCTTATGAAAATCAAAAATCTAGTCTATAAAAGTCTACTTTTTGGGCTCCACTTGCTGAAAAGTTTAATGTTTTTGTGTGGTACATTATTTCTATGTTCAAAATCAAACGTCAAATGTTCATATTCAACTTTTCCCAATAGACCTCTGCTACCAAGCAGACGGTTGCTTCCAGATGTTTTTCCTCTAATTTTCGACATAACAAATTGTGAAATGTAATGATATTACTACAGCATGCAAATAGACATACCTTACCTGAGAGCAGTAATAATACAGTTGTCACCACACTAATTAAGAAATATTCATAGATGTTGGATTGATTTATAGATCTAGACTAATATGGCATCAATCGCCACACATGAGCTTGTGGCAACAGCAATGTCACAAAAAGTCTATGCTACATCATAATTTCATTCATTATTGGGACTCTGTTCAGTATATTCAATGAGTAGTGGAAGCGCAAAGATGGAAAAGTAAATGTCCCAGCATATCTTTATTATCAATAATTATTGTGATGGCATCTGGTATGTTGTAAAACAGAGGTTGCTGAATGCATCCCGTTTTAGAAATAAGAAGTTTAGTATAATTTTAATACAAGACTCTATGGTCGAAAGTTCGCAATTTCTCTCAATTTACTACGGGCACGGGAATCTTCCCTGCAATCAGGCCAAAGTACACCACATGTCCGAAACTGTGTTTACGTAGTGTAAGTAATGTAAAAAAATTATATAAAATCGATACTAGAATTTTCTGCAGTAAACATTACATTAAAAACTCCTGTACAGAGAATGAAAAATATTGTTTGTTTGCATCCATCAACTTGCTTATGATTATAGCAGAGAAAGACCACGTGGTGTTGGTACATGGATCTCCAGAGGCAGGTTAGGTAACCAACAGAGCCTCAGGTTGGGGGGATCAGACAAGCCATACCTTTCAAACTACAGTGAGTTCTTTTGCGTACAGAGGGGTGGCTCTCCAATATACGGAACATGCCTTTTAACGAGGCTTTTGAACCTCAATATAAATTGATACTAGAATTTTCTGCAGTAAACATTACATTGAAAACTCCCATAGAATCATTCTACAGAGAATGAAAAATGAAATAGGTTTAATAGCAAAAGTATCATAGACTCTAGATCTAATGGTTAAAGATTCCTGTTGTATGTCATTATGTCTACATATAGGTTGGAAAAAAATAGATCATGAATAACTATCCTAGTGCATGATTAATGTGGTACGTTTCAGAAATGACTTAACTTGATTTTTCTTGTATACCGAGATATATGTGAATGGTCAGTAGATCTAGATGTATTGTAGTCTACTGATTTTTGCCTTATAGCAGTCGTCGATTGAGCTTGCAAGTTATACCTATCCTGGCAGGAGGCCATTAATAGTTAAAATCCAACATGCTGGTGCAAAAATGCTTTTTTAATTGTGAACATTAAGTAATATTTGAACTATAGTGGTGATTAACTGTACAAAAGTACTAGAGCCTCTATAGGTCTAGCACAGCAACAGTTTTCATCAAAGTCTAGAGGTATAATTAAATGCAGAAAAATGATCGGGTTCGCCATGCAGCAAAAATCGCGTCTTTGATTTATTTTCCAACGTCACTAAAAAGTTCTGGAAAATAAAAATTGTCTGAAAAAAGTTATGGAAAAGTCATGGAAATTTGCCAAACAAAATTTGCCCCTGAATAAATTGTGAATTGAATTGTGTGCTTATCCTACTCCAGTGCAGAGTTATGGACTAAGGTGGTAAGAGAATACGGAGGATGCAGGGAATTGCTGGTGGCAAAAGTGAAGGAAGTAGCTAGTTTACAGGATGTATGGTAAATGTCCTGAAGTATATAAGGTTTGTGAACCTAGCTGAAGTAGATCTAAATTTTCAAATTAAACTGAATATGCAATGTTAAACGTGTTTAAACTTAAAATACAACTTCATTTTTAACCTACAATAGACAGGCCAGCAAGTAACACATTAACATTGAATACGTTGATCGGTTTTCTAAACATTTCATGTTTCATTTTCAGAATCAAGATTGTAAAGCGAGAACATCTTGTGTCAGTGATGACGAACCGGACAATGGTATAAACATGGGTTTGTAACATTGCTTGTGATTAGCAACTTTTAGATTTGAAACGCTTTTAAATAGAATCTTAAATAAATACATTATGGATACTTTTTGTATGAGAATTTATAATGGCACAATGATCATCGAACTTAATACATATTTACAAGCAAAAATAGCACCAGTATGCTAACAATAAGTACATTAATTTGGTTGACATAAAGGATACAATGTGAAATCTAACATTACTACATTAAATATTTTACTTTACTCTTGCAGGTCTTTTGTAGCATTATAATATGCATTAACTAAAGTATTTACATACTTTATAACAAAGTTGTATGTCACGTCCCATTCATTATTGTACTGTACATAGAAACAATTAATCATAAATTTAGTTTTATCATCATTATTCATAGAGTTTAGAGACAATTTAAGTGCTCTTGGGCATGACTGAATGAGCTCATTCCATAACGGTGTTTTTTTTATTGTAATAACCTTCGCACTGGAATAGTATATGTGCAAGAGAGTTGGATAATTGTGAATTGCACAAAACACATCTCTTTTTGCCAAATCTATAAACATTGAGCAGGACATGGATAACTGAACTAATTGCCTTGCTTTGTTTAGTGTGTGAAGCATTATACTTCCACCAACAATTAATATAAAGTTTTGGTGATGAGTTGACATCCAACCACACAAGTGACTTAAACGTTAATTTGGTGATCTTCAGTGACGCTGTCCAATGTCTACACACTTTATCATGAACAATTCTTTTCCATTGGAGTATCGTCATACATTTTCCATAGAAGGTTGCATTTATTATATGAGTTAGTAAACCATATTTCATACTGGTAGAAAACATTGTTGACATTGGGCCATGGTTCAAAGTATTATTTTGAATAAACCAAGCCAATTGTCTTATCAGCAAAAAGTTTATAAATTGAACTGATAGGTAACACCATAATTCGCCATAAAAAGCAAAGTCTAAGGATATCGATATGACACTCAATAGGATACCACCCAATAGTCATGAGACTTCCAACATTGCATGTATGTTTTGGTAGCCCTTGAAATATCTTGGCATTTTTGGCATTGAATGACTCTAGGGCATTCATTGTGTTGTGACTGATTGACATAACTTCATAAGCTAACACACTTATCAATTAAATATTGCCAAATCGGTTTTACAACTACACATGATGGTGATATCGTCTGCATACGCAATCAAGTTTAATGGTATATGCCACGAGGCTTATACCAGGATATACATTCTGCAACTCACATAGAAGATCATTAACAAATAACATAAAAAGGAAAGTGGAACAAGGAGCCCCTTGATGGATACCCCTCAAAGCTTTAATTGACTTTTGATGCAGTCCCATTTATCACTTTCATTATGCATTTTTTCATACAACTTGGCGATAACAGGGAGAAGTGTTATACCCCTGTAGTTATCTTGTTTTGACTTGTCCTTATTGACTTTGGGTATGGCTATAATTTGACCAATCTTGAAATGAATGGGGATATATTCTACTCTCGTTATCAAATTGAATAATGTTGTGAGTGTTACTGCCAAAGGTAATTTTCCATATTTTATGCTTTCTCCACTTACAGTGTCCCAGCCAGGTGCTTTCCTATATAAGATAATGAGGGGTAAGTGCTGTTACATGACGGCAGCCATTTGGATAGTCGTATACAGTAAATTGATTTAGAATGGTTTTTACTTCGAAATTCACAAAAATTTACAAAATGAATGAAGACAGAGAATGTGACTCGCCCAGAAGAAGACTTCGCCTTCTGTGGCGAGTGACTCTCAATTTACACTCGCCATGTTCAATCCAAACTGGCCATCCCTAGTTATTCAAGTGTTGGAATCAAGTAATCGCACTCACCGACTGTGACGAGTGACTTTGAATTTACACTAGCCAACAGAAATTTACACTAGCGGGGCAAGTGGCGAGTGCTAAATCAACACCTCTGAAGATACTTGATTTTTAGTCAAAATACTGTAGTTTTGGCCTCAGCATACTTGGTTAGAGAATAATTTAAATGTTTAGGCAAGGGAGGTCTGATAGCAGAACTTATAGCCCTAGAATGACGAAAAGGGCTGCCTGCCCCAGGTATGACACCTTAAAGTGTAGGACTGGCTCAATGGAAAAAGGAAAAAATATTTACTTTTATGACGGGACTCTCATGAGATTCACAGCATGAAACTACTCAATATTGCCCATGTCATATTAATTTCAGCTATCAACAAATCAAAATGCAGGCAGTGAAATAATGGTCAATATGGCAGTGCTGCATAGCCGACATCCTATAAAAACCTACCTGAATCCTGCCTTTCTCCTGTAACAGCTGGATGACCCCTTCACTGCCATAATTCCGTCCCAACACAGCAATAACCACCCAGTCCACGCTACCGTCATCATGAGGATGGTCCACGAACCACTGGGCCACCAAGTCCACATTGTTCTCCATAGACGCCACAGCCAGCTCCACTAATAATTCGACATAGATGATGAGAGGGTCAGAGGGGACAACGCAAATCAATGTACAATCTATGATTATCCTGAAGACTCATTTCTTATCCACTGCCTGTTCTCTGTTACAAGCATGTTCCCACCACTATATTGACATAGCTTGCTATAGTAAAATGGAAAATACTCTTCAGATATGTCAATATACTGTGCTTGCTAATGCGCCTGAAGTTCATGGAATAGCATTTTATATCATGATCAAAAAATGGTTCTGAATATCAAAATAAGAATTATAAGAATGATATGCTATATTTTTGCCAGATCTACATTGTAATTTTGATTAGTCTGATTGAAGGAAAATTGCATTTTTTCAGTTTCTATGAGAGACAGAGTAAAAAATTCTGAACATTCCTAACTTGGGGATTAAGTCCCATGATTGAAACAGCAAAGCTTGTTTATATTATTTATTTGCATACACATTACTGTATCACTTGAGTGACTAGCCATATGTATGCAAATTAAAATATTACTGTTTTAATCATGAGACCTAATTCCCACTCTAGGTTGTTTTTCAAACATTTGACCCTGTCTATCACAGAAACTCAAAAATGCCATTTTCATGTAAATGTTCACCATTATAAATCAATCAGATTAATAAAAATTACAATGTAGATCCGGCAAAATATAGCGTGTCATTCCTATAATTTTCATTTTGATATTCAGCACTATTTTTCAATTATAATAGAAAATGTTACTCCATGACCTTGCTGTCTGCAAATTAGGGAGGATTAGAATCGAATGCATAATAAACAAGCTTGTCAATAATTCATTAGATACACCTGGAAACAGTGATGATTTTTTGAGCATTATGTTGTTGGAACAATGAGTATGAACTCACCGGGTGATGTGGGGCAGACGGCCTGGGCAATGAACTCGCGGGTAAACAGCTGCACATGGCGGCCTGCCTTATGTGGACACTTTTCACTTCTCCCGTTTCAGTTTTCCTATGTAGCATATATAAAGTGAACCTCTGTATAGTGGACACCTGTCTTATGTGGACAGTGGACACTATTTCTGCTCCTAAATAGCTTAGATACCTCTGTATAGTGGACAGTTAAAAAAATTCCCACTGTATTAGAACAAAGAAATATTCACTGGGGAAGACTCCTGTGCAAACATAAATTAAAGACTTGTGACCTTAAGCAGCAGGAGGCATTGTTTATGTTTGCTTACCAGTTAAGGCAAGTGGTCAATCAATGTGCTAATGTTTGCAGAGCAGTAATTAATACATGCATGTTCTTACTAGCTAGTTACTGCATGCCAAGTGCATGGTCATTAATCTTGTTGGGGTGAAAGTAATTAAAATGTGACATGAGCAGAAATTTGTGCAAAATCTTAATTAAGAAATTACAACTCCTGTCACTTAGTAGCATTGCTTTGTTTCAGTGTTAAATGCAGACATTCTTCTCATCAACCCATCTGTATATTAACAATCATGCTAAATTGTAAGGTAGTCAGTTGATCCTGGACATTAAAACTTTCACATATAATTGGTCGCATGATGGGGAGTAACTATGAATAATTTGTATTATGTCCACAAGTAAAATTACAATATTAAACATTAATTTTATTTTGTTAATATTCTCACACCTGTATCACTTAATTAAGTTTTCATTATATACAAAAAGGTAACTTTCTTTAATAGGCTGTAAATTAAACATTATCCCCAGACAAACTGTCCACCTGTCTTATGTGGACAACGCCTAGATGTTTTTTTTTTCTGTCTAACAGTCTCTAAGCCTTAGCCTTAGGTAGTGTTGCTCATCATGCCTGGGCTGTAGCCTAGACCCTAAACGGGCCTAGTTTGAAAGATGCTTGAAGTGGTTTATGTCTACTAATCGGGGTTGTTTAATAGACAGATCTCTAGTATCCTGTATGATATGCTAGCGTCTAATCAACTTCATAACATGCTCATAGCATAGGCACAGACAAGAAGTCAGATGTATCCTAACATCAACACTGATTAAAACATGATGCGAGATCATATGGACATTGTTTTCAGATACTGTCAAGAAAGAACTGCTACTGCAGTCAGCTTCCAGCAGGTTTACTACAGCATTACCATAGTGCGAAAGCGACTAACGTAACTCTAGAAATGATTAGTCTACTGTAACTCAGCAAAAATGGCGACGTCAACAGACCCCGATTCAGTTTAGAAACTCTACTATAATGCTGCTTATTCTGTCTACTAATGTTACAATTTTTTCATGGTGCAGGTGTAGTTTTTAGTGTATTGATTCTAGAGACCATGTAGACTAGTTTCAATGTTTAACATGTATGTATTATGACATACTTTGGTTGAAAAAACAGCCACGTCAGTGACTACCGTAACTCACACAAATGATTACCGCAACTCACATACGTCATGACTAGAGTAACTCCAAACTCATCTGAAGAACTTGGTCCCAGTACATGCATGCATGTATCTGACTTGCATGCCAGTAATGGCAGTGATGATCATACACCTAGAGGGATCTAGCTAATGAAATTCTAACACCTTCATTGGACAGGATACAGCAATGGACGAAACTCAATGAAACCCAAATCAAAGTCGCCACTGTTGTTGCATTGAATTAATATGTAGATCTACGTTGTTATTTTGGTTTGGTGGTGAATCTTTATGTCCTACAATAAATTTCATTATAGGTTGCTTCTGACAGTCGTGGAACATATTTTATTTTAATCCCACAGGCTCAATTATGTGTAATCAACACAAGTGGTCATTTAACATAGGGACAAGACTTAAATTTTATTTACATTTATATATGATCCAACCTTCTTGCCAACTTAATGCTTTGCTTTTGCATTTAAAAGTGAATCACAATGGCTATACATAGTGTTGAACAATCTCTTCTGTTGTAATTTAATTATTTTTTACAATAGTAGCACATATAATTTCCGTCCATGGTTATCATCTGCAATAAAAAATTCTGAGTATGACCTCTAATTCAACAGTATAGAAGCTCAGTTACGGTAATCTGATTTTTTCGATGCAGAGTTACGGAAGGTACTGTCTGTCTAACAAAAAATATATAAGTATTGAGAACTTTATTTCATACAAAAAAGAAAAGTCCTCTCCACTATATGTACATCATTGACTAACAACCAGAGTTACGTTAGTCGCTTCGCACAGGGGTTACTAGGTAGGTTTTTCCATAAAGAAGTTCCACCGTTTTGGAGGGATTATTTTTTAGCAGTGAGTTTGAAAAATGTTATTTGATTTAGATATAGTACTATAGCTATGAGATACATTTGGAGTGATAGTTTTTAGATGATTTGAGGTTTAGTCATTGACAATTTTGTACATCATTAGTAATGTGTGTTCCAACTTCTAACACCTGCATGAATGTCTTAACTGTAACTGCTCTGTAAACAATAAGTGGTCAAGTACACTGGAGTTGTTTCTTGCCTATTGTTTGCTGGCCTTCCTTAAACACTCCTTCACCACAGGCTAGCATGCAATTACAAGTGTTGTGTACTTCTCTGCAAATATAACAGGGCTTTCTTGCCTCTGATCTGTGGCCTCCCATAACAGGGGTAATTATGTAAGTATAGAATTAACAAGTGTTGTGTCAACTTTCATGCCAATTGCTTTCCTGTATAAGCAGATGTCAGGTTTCTCTGATAATCAGATTTTCATGTTCTAGTGTGGATAAACATTGCCATCGAAATAATACATGGGATATTGATATTATTATATATATGCATAACAAAATGCATTTTAAATTATAATAAAATATCACACATTATTTGAAAAAAAATTGTATTTGAAATTGTAATTGACAATTCAAATCGTAATTATAATTGTAATTATAATTAGCAAACATAATTGTAATTGTAATTGCAATTGTAATTGACACTGAAATAAAATTTGTAATTGCAATTGTAATTGTAATTGACACTGAAATAAAATTTGTAATTATAATTGTAATTGTAATTGAAAATCGTAATTGACCCCAAGTACATTGTTTGTATAATCACTCACGTATTATCATATTATTTTCATACATGGTTATATTTTATTTACTGTTATATTTTCACATTTATTCCTCTGTTATAATCAT
>JAGTTF010002320.1:0-13703 GCA_019095985.1 Streblospio benedicti | reverse complement strand
GGAAAAAAAAAAATTTTTACTGGGAAAATAAAAAATTTTTTTTTTTGAGGGGGAGCTAATTTTGGCCAGTCATTCCGGGTGAATTTTTTTTAGGATTTTGAAACCCAATTGAAGGCATAAAACAATTCAATTAAAACCCCTGCCCCAAAAAATTTGTGTGTTTTTGTGGGGCGGGGACATGGTTAAACCGGGACATTTAAAAATTCTGTTTCTAATCCCAGGTTTTGAATTTTAAAGGGTTAAATTTTTTAGAATGTTTGACATGTATCATGTAGAAGTGGGGTTAACCAAATGTGCAGTTGGTAGAGTAACGCATGTCCATGCAGTTACCCTAACAAGATGGTGGGGGTAACTGACATGTTATTTTTGTTAAATTAGTCATATGGTTTGATGAGATGATGATGATAGGATTGATTTAGAAGTATTTCTCGCAGGGCAACTGCTATACAACTTCAAACACCTGAAATCCGCCCCCAAAAGCTTAACTTCTTTTGTAAATTGTGGTGGTAACAGGACATGGTTGGGGTAAACTGAATGACCGCAGACCGCATTCAGGTCAACTCGCACAATAAATATTAAAAGAAAAGAATCATTAAGATATGCTACCACCAGAACATATCATGACTTATGATAAGAAAACATGGAATTATCTTGTTAGTTATTGATATAGAACCAAGTGTGGGGAGCAACGTAACGACTAAATGCCCACAAAATACGAAAAATGAAACATTTTTGACATAGGTGTCACAATTGTTTGGGCAATGTAAACTCGATGATTTCAGGTGATTCAATTTGCCAAGTATTCTTTTTTACATGGGGCAAACTAAATCTAAGGCGTGGGGTTGTTTTAAAGTTATAGTACAATATGTGGGAGTAAACTACATTGTGCATAAACGCATATGAAAATCCGAACACAGGCCTACTTCACACCTGCCTGGCAATTTGGGCTAAGTATGGGGTTTTTTTGAAATACCAACTTTAAACCACATTGATTTTTATTTCAACGTACAAACGACGTGTTTCTTTTAATAAGACTCCATGTTATGCCTACGGCAGAAGTGGTTTTACATTCCGTGAAACCACGGCGTAGACACTGTTGACTATAGGCTGTTTCAAATGTATTATATAAGCATATTATGTATTGCATATGCGCATGATGATACAAATATTGAAACATTCTATAGAATCTACGGAAACACACGAGGCCCATACGATGTTTGCCAAACAGTTCACCAAAACCATGGAAGAATAATAACACAAACTTTATTGAGCAATCACTGCCCATTTTGGAGCAGTATACATAAAAATATGTATAAAAATACATCTAAAATACATAGAATTGAAAAACCAAAGTATATATATATATATAAAGAAAAAAAGTACGGTTAAGACCGTGTCCCACTAATTTGCATATGGTAGACGCATAAACCCGGGAATTTCCAGGCAAAATTTGTTATACGTCGAGCATCTGCTGTGAGATAAGCTTTCTGGGCATTAATTGATTTTTTCCAAGCGCATAGTCAACTCACAGACGGCGCAAGGTTAGTGCAAACCCGGCGTAAGAAAAGTTACAGGCAACGCAAGCTCACCGTAACCCAGATGCACTCCCGACGCACAAAAAAGTAATCATCCGCCAAACATTCACAGTTATGTGCCAAATGGAAGTTGTGTAGGCACTACCCGCTGAACATACATCTACAATACGTTGAACACCTGCTGAATGTACGCCATCGTACGCTCAAGATGCGTCAAGCTTTACGCCAACGTTTCATCTGCTCACCATCTGCACCCAATACGCGGCGTATGTTCGGCGCATGTTCGGCATTTGTTCGGCGTATGTTTGGCGTATGGTTGAAGTACAAAAATCAATGGATTATCGATTGGCGTATGCCATTTTTACGCTGGATGTTTTGAGCAGCCCAAAACCTCGAGAGTAAAAGAGCGACCGATCGATAATCTTCCTAGAAATATTTTGACTGCGTACTGGCAGCGACCGTCACATATCAGGGTGTAACATTATTGAAACAGGAATGTAGAATATTGTGTCTTCAAATTCCCTACTGATTCTAATGCTGTTGTTTTTTTTATAGATGTGTACATGCCATGTGATGATAAAGATAATTTAGATGATTTTTTATATTATAGTTCTAAAATAGATAGTATCATTGAAGACCATACATCTTCACATTCCTGTATTATTGGTGATTTTAATGCTAACTTAATTAAAGGGTGCAAGTCGTTATTTGGTAAAGAGCTTGTACATTTCTGTGAATCTGAAAATTTTATTATTGCTGATAAACTTAAGTGCGATGAGTCTACTTTTTACTTTTACAGTGAAGCCCATAACAGTGTCTTAGCTACATCATGTTGTTCTATCAGCTAACTTATTGCCATCAGTTATTAAGTGTAGATTAAGTCGATGTGTTGTTTTTTTATTTTAGTATAAGAAGTTTTCATTTTACTTTGTTGTCTTTAACACTTTAGAAAATATTTGCTTTATGGACCATTCAAAAAAAGATCATGCATACAAATATTGGTACAGGAAAAAATTAACATTGACTGAATTTTTATTGTCTTTTTGTATGATCTTTGTATGGTCCATAAACCAAATTCTATTCCTGAAACCCCTAAAGTGTTATACATTTTTAAAAAGGGAAATGAAAGTACTATTATACTAAAATAAAAAACAAGAACATTTTGAGAATCTTTTTTATCTCAAAATTTTTTATCTCCAGAAAGTCTCCTTAAGGTTAATCATGGTTTTGTAACCTCTGATTACTTTTCAATGTCTGTCCTTTTTATTTGTCTGTTGTAAAATTGACTGTAATGTAGATAACATCACATACAATAAAGGTACCTTTGGGATACATTGTCTAATTATGATTTACTTAAATACAATACATTATCTGATAAATACCTTAAGACTTACAATAATTCACGATATGTTATTATGTGATGACGTACATAACGTCATTGCTGTGATCCTGCATACAAGAATGCGACAGATCGCTTGTATTTAGATATTACTGAGTCCTTGATTTCTGCTAGCCAAGATTTTGTAAAAAGATAGGTTGGAAATAACACAAGCAAGTTCCAGGGTGGAAAGACTACTGTAGTGCCTCACATGCCGGACCCGGTCTGCTTTTCTACACTGTTGTCATGTGGAAACCTCGTTATGGTACTGCTTTTGAAACAATGAAATGACTCGAGCTTACTTCAAATTAACTCTTAGACAATGCTAGGCAAATGAGAATACAATCAAGTCTGACAAATTTGCCAAAACACTTTGAATAAGCAGTCTGTGCACCTCCGGAAAGAAGTGAACAAACTAAAGTCTGGTTCATCCACTCCTCTCGCTTACAATTGACAGTACAATCGGGCTAGAACAATATGTGTGAGTTGTGGAGAGACCATTATAAAAAAATATATTGAACTCTTGTACAAATGATATGCCATTAAAACAATCAGTACTAAATCGACTGAGAAATTGTACTCATCTTGTACCTCATTCTCCTCCGCTTACTCCTGGTGAAGTAGGTAAAAAGAGATTAAGGATCTGAAAAATGGTAAAGCCCGCGGGCGTTGATGGTCTTTACTAGTGAGCATTTTGAAATATGGTTACAGTAAATTTGAAATAAATATTACTGAGTATGTTATTCAACACAATGATTTTACATGGCTATGTCTGCCAAGATTTAATGGATACTGTTTTAATCCCTATTGCTAAAGACAAAAAGGGTGATCATCTTCTAAAGATAATTATAGGCCTATTGCTATTACTTCAGTTAAATCAAAAATATTTGAACTTGTGAGTTCAGATAGATACCAGTACTGTCTTGTTACAAGTTGTAATCAATTTGGATTTAAGAATGATTATTCAACAGACTTATGTAACTTTGCTCTTAAACAGGTTATCGATTGTTACACTGATATGTCTAGTCCTGTATTTATATGCTACCTTGACCCTTCGAAGGCTTTTGATCGCTTGAATTTCTGGGTATTTTTTGATAAACTACTTGACAGGGGATTGCTTGTTCTTGTGGTATGCCTTCTAGTATTTTTGTACACACACCAGCAGTTCTTTGTACGATGGGGTTCAAGTGTTGGTGAAGCCTTCTGAGCATCGAATGGGACAAGCTTAAGGCAGGGTGGAATTCTCTCACCTCATGTATTTAATATATATGTTGATGGTTTTAGTCAGCTACTAAATAATGTCGAATGCGGTTGTATTATTAATGAAGTCTCAATTAATCACTTAATATATGCTGATGATACAGTTCTAATTGCCCCATCAACAAGAAGCTTACAACAACTCATATTACTATGTGAACAATATGCCAACAAAACCAATATCATGTTTGATGTAAAAAAGTCAGTATATATGTGCATAAAGCAGAAGGGTAAGATTTTTGTTAATGTCCCCCAAGTATATCTCAATGATAGGAAAATCGATCTTGTCGAAAAATATAAATATTTGGGTTTGATAATGTGTGATGTTAATAAAGATGATGAAGCATTAGGTAGACAAATATCGAGGTCTGTACTCTAGGGGTAATGTTCATATAAAAAAAATTCTTAAATTGTACCGAGGAGGTGAAATGTCTACTTTTCAAAGCTTTTTGTTGTAGCTTTTATTGTTGCCTTTTATGGAGTAATTGTTCAAAGGAATCGCGCAGAAGACTTCAAGTGGCTCATAATCGTGCTTTTAGAATCTTAATGAAACTGGGAAGGCACACTTTAGCATGTCTCAGTCTTTTATGAAATATAATGTGTTACATTCAGATGTGATAATTCGAAAAGCTATATATGGTTTTATGAAACGCATTACTTCGTCTAATAATGTCTTAATTTGCACCCTTGTTAATTCTAGTCATTATTTTAATATTTCACTTTTTAGTTATTGGGCATTCAATTTATTTACAAAAGATATGTGAACAGAGTCTTGGCTTATTGGCCTAACTTGTAAATAGTGTATATTTTTACTCACTTTACTATGGTGTATATTTTACCGAAATAAATACTTACTTACTTACTTACTTAAATAGATTACGTTTATGTGTCAATTTGTAGCTAAAACGATTGTTTATCAAAATCTGAAGTGTCAGTAACAAAAGATACTTACTTAACTTAGATGTAAATTTTTGAACACTGCAAGTTCAGCGACCACCTTAAAACCGATTTTCGGGAGGTGTTTTTGTTAAAACGAGGTTTCTGATAGGTCCGTTTTGTCAAGGCTTTGTTCCGCCGAACGAATGAAATAAGGTCTTACATTTTCATTTGCATATGTAAATAACATCGGGCTTGCTTTATTACGTTCGCAAAGCCCCCATATATGGAAAGCCTTCCTGTCAAATTCCCCACCAAAGTTCTGATGGCATGATTTTGAATGGAAATATTTATAAACATCTGGATTAGCATATATCAAAATAATCCTTGTTTTCTGCTTATTCATATGATATATAATTCGTTAGTTTAAAATATTCGTGTCCTGGGGACATAGGCCGAAGAATGATGAAAGGTCGTGGATGGTTCGTCTTGGTCTTGAGGCATGCGACAATGAAAACTCCTTAATTAACATAAAACATGGCGTGGTAAGAAAATAGCAACAAATAGTTTATTCAGAACCTTATTCTCTTTCGAATGGTATGTACTTTATTAGCTATATTCCTTCCTCCTATTTGTGAAATGGCAAACAAGTGATGGGTCAGCAAATCCCGAGCACCACTGAAAAACGTTCCAAAAATGCACTCGACTCGCAGTAGCTGCTGACAACATAAAAACAGTACACAGAAATTGATCATATATCAGTTATATCAGTTATAAGTTATTGTATTAATAAATAATTTTGATGAAAATATACTGTAGTAAAATGCGATTCTATTCATATGTATATAAGTCTATTTAATTCTTTAAACTAAATAGTTTTTATAGTAAGTTTGCATTTATTTCGTGCATCCATCAATTTGATACGGATAACTATGTTTGCAGGTTATTAGAACAATAACTACTTAATATATTGTTTTCATATATTAAAAATAAGAAACGACATACATTTCTTCACAATATGCTTTATTTTCATATACATTGATGCAATATATAACACACAGCAATTTTAAAAAAAGGCATCTCCGATTATGGGGTCTGCAGCAGCAGCAGCAGCAGCAGCAGCAGCAGCAGCAGCAGCAGCAGCAGCAGCTGCAGCAGCAGCAGCAGCTGCTGCAGCTGCTTTTTGCTGCTGCTACTACTACTACTACTACGGAAATGGACAGTTTTGAGTTTGCGTTTAACATGGGTAAATGGGAAAAGCATGTCTAATTTATAACCCCCAAAACAGACAAAGATATGTTAATAACTTTGTCAATTCTTGTCGGATTTTGGTGATCTTTTTTCCGAGCTGCTTGGGATGATGGTATCATTCTGGTCTCACAACCTTTGGGGTCGTGAGTTCGAGTCCCGCCAGGGCCACTTGATATAGTTAAATGGAAGCTTAGGGTTGTAAAACCTGTCTTCAGCTATATCTATCGTTGGTAGAAATATGCTTGCTAAAAAGACGTGTGTGTGTGTGTGTGTGTGTGTGTGTGTGTGTGTGTGTGTGTGTGTGTGTGTGTGAGAGAGAGAGAGAGAGAGAGAGAGAGAGAGAGAGAGAGAGAGAGAGAGAAGTATAGCATTATATAAACATATTAATTATATAGCTACCTATTGGAACGTGTCATTTTGTCATTGGCAAGACTTTCGCTTGGGCCTAATGAAAAGATCCTCTCATTGGGTCACATGACCGCCACGGATTTGGCGAGTACCACTTTAAAAGTCAAATTCGGCTGATCTTGTGCCCTGTATCACGTTTGATATGGTTCCCAATGGCCGTAGGAACACGTTTAGGGTTTAGATGTTCCACACTTGGCACTCTGGGACTCTGTCCTTGGGATAAATTGACACGAGAAAATCAATAGCCCATGTTATTGATTTTTTCGTGTTATTTGAAATGAGTGAGTTCTGGGAATTCTCATTGACTGTAATAATAGCAAATACACTACCTTCAATGGCTCTGATGTTCCAAAGTCCAAACTAGAGCATATGAAACCTCACCCTTTGTTGTTTCCGAGTCCCCATCTAACACATAAAGGTCTGATAAACAATACATATGAAGATGAATTCATTGTTTTATTTTAATTTATTTAATTGAAAATGGGAAAATGTACAGATATAACCACAGATCGCTACCGCAGTGTGCCCAGGAGTCGTTTTGTAAATCAGAGGGGAAATAGTTGTGAGCATAGGGCCGTGTATGAGTCACACTTACGCATCACCATGTGATTCCAAATTATATTTATTCTTAATTTGATTTATTCGATGTACATGTATATATATCCCATAGTATTGCCGGATTGAAAAAATGCAATGATTGAATTTAACACACTACAGTAAAACCTCAAATCAAGACTACCTATTTGAAGGAGGCCACCTCTATAATAAGACCACTCTTCATATCCAACCCTTCATAAACACAGAATGAAAACCTCTGTATAGAGTGTCCTCTCTTTTGAGACCACCTAACATTGGTCCAATTCATAGTTCCGAGCCACGCCCTTTACGTCAGCCAAATAATCAGAGCGGCCCATACAAACATACACATATTTAATTTACCTTTTGACAATTATTTCATTTCCTTACACGGTGTTTTTTATGTGTGTTACTCACAATCCTCAGGAGAGTAATATATAAAATATAAAAGCTGTTGAGCACTATTTGAGGGTAATATATATATATATATATATATATATAAAGCGTTATTGAAAAGGAGACTAAAGATCTCGAAAAACTATTTTTATAGTATTATTATTGTTTTGATTTTGGAAATAAAGGCAGTGAATAGAAGAGAGTTGTGTATAAATGAGACCTTATGCTGCATACCAGGTACATTCGGATTTTACAGTTTAATTTTTACCCCGTGTAGCTACATTATATACTACAATTATACAATTACATATAATAATAGTTTATACGCGAGAACAATAATAGATACATAATCACCAATGACATATAAATATATAAATAATTGTACATATAAATAATACAATAAGTATATACCTCATACAATATATTGTACAATGATAGTACAAAACATAGTACAATAAATAGTACAATAATAGTACTATAATACAGTTTATACAATATTATTAAAACAGTAAAATTGTACCACTAAATTGTTCAAATTAACTTTAAATTCTCTATATGTATGTAGCCTGTTACCATGTTCTGATTTCGAACTTGCATCGTTATGTAGACTCTCCGGAAGTTTGTAAGTCTGGTTTTAAGTTTCTTTTTCATATTAATAATTTGATATTTATTAGGTACTACACTAGACTGAGTACCGAGCATCGATTGTTTTATATGCAATTCAAATGAGTACCAAGTGTGAGTGCCTTTCAATTGTAGCTCCTTGCTATATTTGAGTGCATGTTTGGGGAGAGGGGATAACTGTTTTTTGTAGTTTAAAAATTAGCTTTCAAACCCTTTTTATATAACGCTTTCATTGTGTGGTAAAAAATCTTATTAACAATATTCCTAGAAAGATAGCTTTTTCAACTAATTCTAGTTTATGATTGTCAAATGTGATTTTAATTTTCTTTTGTTTTGGGGGATTAAAGACTATCAGTTTTTTATGGATAGGTTTACTGTTAATCCCCATTCGTTACAGTATTGAGCAAGGTTATTTAGAGAAGATTGTAGTCCCTCTTGGATTTCTGAGAGAACTACCAAATCGTCAGAACTATAGTGAGCAACTTAGAGAGGAGTTAATAAGCTCTACTGGGTTGCAGGTTGTCCTATCATAGATAGCTGGTATGTAATTGATAAATATGTTTAAAACAGTTGGGCTTAGATTGTCACCTTGCCAGACCCCGATGTCAGAGCCAAATTCATCTGTTAATCTATTGCCAATTTTCACCCTCAGTCTGGTTTTACTATACATGCGCTTGGTAACTCAAATGCTTTCTGTAGATCGATGAAGCAGGCAAATATAGCTTTTATTTTTTATTTTTATATTTGTCGATTAATGATTTTTCTGATAAAGATATGGTCAGATGTGCGACATTAGCTTTTGAAGTCTATTTGTTCTTTTCTCAATATTTCTCTCTAGGAAACCTTTGACTCTACTATTAATAATTGCATTGAATAATTTACCTAGTACACTATTTATGGTTATGTCCCTATAGTTGGTGGGAAGTAATGTTCTTTTTGCATAGTGGTTTTATATACCCAGCAGCCCATGACAGGGTGTAGATGTTAAAACAATTTTTCAAGTGAGCCTATGGTATGTTGGTATGCATTTCATTATAAAATTGTACTTGAAGTTTTCATTTTATGGCCTGCTATATGGCCTGCTAATAGTAATTCTGAAATCTATTTTAGTGAACACTATAATTTTTCTAATGATTTTTTTTTCAAATCCCAGATTCATAAGGTTATGTGGGGTTTTATGTTTTATTTCCCTTATGTACAAAGCTTCCAATGTGAATAAGAAGCTTTCCCCACATGAAGTCCATTACACCATCGATCACGCGTACAGAACCAATCCCTTAAGTGCGTCCCCCTGTTCCCGAAAATCTGGATCTGCCATTGAAACACATGTGATAAATCTAGAAAAATATGAAGTGCAGACTGCTCTGCAAATATAACTTTTATTGCGACTATTATTTTTTTGTTTGTTTTGTGTTGGTTGAGATTTTGAAGTGGTTGCAGAATTTGCTTATTTTTCTATACAGTCAAGCCTGTGAGTTAAATCCGCGATTCTGCGCATCTGCCAGGTGACAATTAGAACCAGGACTAGCAGCACAATTCCACATCCTCCAGTAAGCCCGTACATGAAATTTCTGATGTAAACCAGTTGGTTGAACAGCATCTGTGTCTTTTGAACTGCAAAGAGAAATAAATGCACCTTAATTTCTTTGAATCTCCACGTAGGAACGCGCATTGAATTATTTATTGGTATGCAACACATCATGAAAAAAAATTCAGTTTGAACTCATCAGTGCTAACTTAATCATTAATACATATAGTTGCTTGTATGCATAGATTCACAATTCAACCTCGTAAAAATGTATGACCATAATAACAACCCATACTTTTAGATATAACTGATAAAACAGATAAACTTCATCAAAGCGTTGAGTACTATTAAAGAATCACGAATGTTATTTGGTTACTAATATGTACCATAGAAAAATAATTTTCAGTACACACGACTTTATGGTGTTAACTTAAGGCATAGTTCACAAATGACGTCATAGTATTTTGGGGCATTTCTCACCCACACACCACACCCCTTGTCATCGTGCATCATTCTTCCAATGGACTCCAACAATGATGCATTATATGAGCTTACTATCATTCCCCCCCCCACACACACCCCGGTCCTTACTACTATGCAGATATTAAACGGTCAATGAAGAAATCTCTTAACCCTTTTTAGAGGTCTTTTATCCAACATTCATTATAATCCCATCGTCATATCTCATGACTATATATGCAGTATATAGCAGTGATTCAACCATATCAATTCTGTGGAAGTTGTCCTCAAAATCCAACCAATCAGATGCCCCATTGCCAAAATGTTCAGCAGGTATTTCAAACGTCAAACTATAGTGGCAAAACCCACAGCGACGTACGGCAGCCGTACGGGAGCCGTACGTCAACTTCGTGCGAATTGCTCCAATGCATTTTACATAAGGTAAAACCCACAGTGAAATTCTGCCGTACGGCGCCGTACGGCAGCGGATGGCTGCTTATGGTGTACAGTAGATTTTTCGATGCCTAGGGGGCCATCGAGAACGAACGAGCCGTACGGCGTTTTATGGTGCCATACGGCGTCGGATGAATTGCTTTTAGTAACTTTTCTATTGGGTAAACCCCATACTGACAGTTGGTATCAAAATATAGCCTTACGGCAAATCACCTTAGCGCACAGTAATTAATCCTTTACTAGTAATGTGTTTATTAAGTTAATATATAACGACAAGAAAAAGTAGTATCTGAAAACAGAAAACACCGTCTCGGCAAACGTCTTTCTATGTCACTATACAAAGAAGTAGATCTACGTGAACGCTGCCAAAATTAAACGTAACTATAAACGTAGAACTTGATGGTTATCTGAGTTTAAATTCAAACACACAATATCATTGTAAGATGTCTAGAGTTATTTGAAACACGGCATTCATTTTTTATATATAGTATAATATATATGATGATAATAATACTAAGATTCATAATAATCAGGTGTGCCAATTCCAGCTGCCGTACGGCAGCCGTACGTCAACTTATATGATCCGTCACTGTGGGTTTATAATCGCCGTACGGCAGTTTTGCCGTACGGCAGCCGTACGGCGACCATCCGTTGCTGTGGGTTTTGCCCCTAACCTGGCCCACGGGTTGGTATGAGCAAGGACTGGTTAAGCCAGTGTGAGTGATCAAGTCGTGAAAACCGGCGATGTATGTATGATGTTTCATTTCCATCCTGTTCACCAAAGGTAGCAACTTTTCAAGATTTCTACTGATCCTAATAAAGTCTGTGATGACGTCATATTTCTCTGGACAACATCCCCACTCGCCCGGTCATCATTCGTCATATTTCACCAGCCCCACTTCCCTCCGCGATGACGTCATTTGTGAATGATCTCTAATGTATATGACAAATCCAAGATGGCTGCCAATATTGAAATATGTTTGATTATGAAAATGCATTAGGAAATTATTGTAAACAGAAAAGTAGGCTTTTACACAAAAACAAACAAAGACTAACAGAATTATATTGTACCTGTTGGACCAGGGTCTCCAGTGTTATTTCCCGGTAAGCCATTGTCGCCTGGCAGCCCTGGAATTACAATAGAATTATAGTCCCTGATAGGCTATATCCTGACTTTACCTGACTTAACCATTAACAAGTATAGTTTCTATGCCGCATTAGCTAGGTTAGTTAACTGTGGACTGAGTATTAAATGTTGCTTATTATTTGTTTCATGTTGCTCCTAAAATGATTTGATTACCAGATGGCCATTAAAATGTAACAAGTGCAATTTTCATATGAACTTCTTAACGCCTGATAAGCGACAGAAACTCGAGGGGCCTTACAGTATGATATTAGCCTGACAACAAACGAACCTACAGCATATTCGATTGAAACCTTTTGTACCTATATTATCTAAACATAAAGAGCAGAAACTGGCATGCCTGCAGGGGCCGGGAGGTCCTGGTGGGCCCCTAAAGCCTAATTTGCCTATTTGCTCCATCAATGCTGATTCGCCACTCATTCTTACTGTCCCATTCAGCACAGATAGGCTAACTGCTGGTACGCCAATTTCTGAAACAGATAAACTTCATCACATCATTGAGTACTAAGGACCACATCGAATGCTCTTTGGTTACTAATATGTATCATATAATTACAATTTTTCAGTACACACGACTTTATAGTGTTAAATTAAGGGATCGTTCACAAATGACATCATCACATGTACGGGCATTTCTCACCCACCCCACCCCCTTGTCATCGTGTGTTATTTTACTTCTCCCCCCTACCAACAATGACGCCTTATTTGTGTTTATTATCGTTCTCCGCACCTGCTCCTCCACACACATCCCTGTCCTTATCACTATTCATACATTAAATGGTGAAGGAAGAAATCTCATGACCCTTTTTAGAGGTATTTTTTTTCCAACATTCATTATAATTTCATCGTCATATCTCACGACTATATACGCAGTATACAGCCGTGATACAACCATATCAAATATGTGGAAGTTGTTCGCAAAATCCAACCAATCAGAAGCCCCACAGCCAAAATATTCAGTGGGGATTTCAAACGTCAAGAGTACGATCTCACTCTATAATAAGTAAGATGTGAATCAAGTGATCAAGCCGTGAAAACCGATGATGTATATAATCCATGATGTTTCAGCTTTTTTTGTGATTCCTTCCTGTTCACCAAAGTTAGCAGCTTTCAAGATTTCCGTCCGTGATGACGTCATATTTCTCTGGACAACATCCCCACTCCCCGGTCATCATTCGTCATATTTCTCCAGCCCCCTCCCCCTCCGCGATGACGTCATTTGTGAACGATCTCTAATGTATTTGACAAATCCAAAATGGCTGCCAATATTGAAGTATTTTCCATTATGAAAATGTATTAGGAAAAAATGTAAACTGAAAAAGTAGGCAATTGTAAAACAAACAAACAAACAAACAAAGCAAAGACTAATATTGTACCTGCAATCAGGTCAGGAGTTCGCCCTTTTTCCCCTTTTTTGTCCTGGAGGTCCCATCCTGGTGGCCCTGGTGGCCCCGTCAAGCCTCGATAGCCGTTCTCACCCTTTTCAAAAAAAAAAAAAAAAAAAAGAATGATAATCCCATCCTTATCTATTCAGGCTTATTACTTATTGGAAATAATATATCATTATTGGAAATAATATATCATAAACATCGGACTTTGAAGGCTGAGTGAATGGAAAAACATGAAACCCACGATGGATAATCTATAACCCTGTATAAAAAGGTGCTCCTTTTAAGGTACCTGCAGACGTACCCTGTTGTGTTTTCATGTCTTTTTTTAAGAAGTCTGTCAGTACATTAAAATACATATGAAAAAGATACAGTACAAACATATAATACACAATACAGAGTCTGAAACATATATACACTTTATACACAG
>JAGTTF010002301.1:19395-31285 GCA_019095985.1 Streblospio benedicti | reverse complement strand
GGCCCCCCCCACCCCTTCTGAGGGTTTTAAAAGAAAAAAGGGGTAAAAAAAGGGTTAAAAAAAGGGGAAAAGGGTTTAAAAACGAGTACCCCCACGAACTTGAGGGCTCGAACCTGGAGGGGGCGCCCCCGTCTTTTGCGTTTCGCTCGTTTAGTGTCGGGGGTCTTTTGCCCTCCACCCTGCCTTTTGGGGGGGGGCCTTTTTAAAAACGCCGGGGCCCGGGGAAAAAAAAAAAAAAGGGGGTTGACTCCAAAGCAGCCGGAAATTTTAAAGTTCGGGAGAGGGGCTGCCCTCACCCCGAATCCGGCCCGCCGCCAGCCCCCCGGGCAAACCGGCCCCCGGGACGGAGACCTTCCGTGGGATTGGTTTGAAAAGAAAAAAAAAGCCGGAGTTTCGGGGGCCGACAATGCGATGGTTACGTTTACCACGCGATATCTGGAAGGGTAGAAAGCGAAAAGAATAGAGTGTCACGATTGTGCTAGACCTCTCTCTCTCTCTCTCTCTCCTCTGGGCGGAAAAAAAGCTCTCACCAAGTCCGCCAACTTCGGCCATCGATGTCGTCTAGAGTCCGTCCCAGAGAGCCTCCCCCTCCGGCGTTTGAAGAAGGCAGCGCCCGGCGTCCAGGTCCGGGGTTCGAGAAGACTGGACGTCGATCAGGCGTGGCGTCTCGACAACCCTCTCACCCGACGCTGGCGGGACCCCTCTTGAGGATCCTCTGCGGACCTCATTGCGACAAACGGTTCGGGTGGGGGTCTTAATGCGGGGGGAAAAAGCGGAGTTAAGTAAGAGGGTATTAATTTAACGATGGGGCGCGAGTTTTAAAGAGAAAAAAAGCTTACCGGGAGCTGACGGAGGTCCTCGGGTCCCGGTGGGGGCCAGCCTCCGAGCTGGGGGACGCGGCCTCAACCGACGGAATGGGGCCCCTGCCCTCGCCTCGACAGCCGCCTCAACCGACGTAGCGGGTCCCCTGTGGGCCTCGTCTCGACAGGTCCCCTGTAGGTCTGGTCGCCTCAACCGACGTGAAGCGGGTCCCCTGTAGGTCTCGCCTCGACAACGCCAACCGACAGCCCCCTGGGGTCCTCAATCGACCGAAGGCCCCAACCGACGTAGCGGGGTCCCCTGTGGACCTCATCTCGACAGTCAGCGCGGTGGCGGTCTTAATGGAAGAAAAGAGCGGTGATTAAGCGTGAGAGAGAGAGTATTACTTTAACGGCGGGTGTGAGAGTTTGTTTTTTTAATAAAAAAAGGCTTACCAGGAGGTGTTCAGTTCTGCGTAGAACGCTGTGTCGTAAGCTCTGCCACTCGGTAGGTGTGGAGTTCAGCATATAGCTGGTGAGGCGTTGGGACCAGACGATGTCGCAAAAGGAATCCTAGAGAAAAAAAAGGTGGTGATGGGGTTTTAGAAGCGGGATTATTTTTTCACCTCAATGGTACTAGTCAAAAAAAAAAAAAAAAAAAAGACGGACTCACAGCCTTATGATGCGCGATCGCGGCGTTTCTGACGTCCTGCCATTGGTTGGGTGTGAACCGTTTGACGAAGGCGAGGAAGCCTTGTGGGCCGTTGCTGGAAAAAAAAAAAAAAACCTATGATCTATCGTCCATTCTGAAGGATGTGTAAAAAAAAAAAAACAAAACATCTTAAAGTCAATCGTCTACGCCGTGGGAGGAGAGAGAGAGAGAGAGAGAGAGAGAGAGAGACAGGTCAATCCGCAAGATATCTTTGCATCAATGTCGAAAGTGTTCGGAGATAAATCGTATAACAACAACGCCTTCCAGATATCTACTCTGCATATTATATAATCGGTGCGATATAAATGGTAAGCGTTATTAAACCGCAATTTGCGATTTATCCCGCCCTCCACGGTAGGAGAGAGAGTTAAAGGGGGACTCAGCTCGCAGAGGAAAATTCCAATTTAAGACAAAGTCCGAGGTAAGATTCTAAAACTGAAAGTTTTAGGGCGGGTGCGCTCTTTCTCGAAGACAAAACTCTTTATTATAACCTTCCGTCAGAGCGCCGTTCTTGGTTCGTTAATCGTGATGTTTGAGAATTATTTTCAGTCAGAGGTGACTTTTTTTGCGGCCGCTCAAAGACCGGTCATATTATATCTATCGCCACCTCCGTCAAAACGACGCTTAAAAAGTCTTAAAATAAAATTTCAAATCATAACGCCGTGGTGAAACTGTAAACATTTCGAATTAATTATGGTGAGATATAGAATGCAAATGCGTAGCAATTTCTTCATCTATATCAAACGTTTGTTTATCATAGCCGTCAAACTTGATTAATAAGAAACATCTTTTAAAATTTTTTCATGCTATAAATTTGTCAACTTTAAAATCGCTATTCTTTATATTTTTAACCTTAGTCAGCCCCGTGTGTAAAAAAAAAATCCACCCACCAATCTTCCGCCAGAATAGTCTTTAAACTTATACATCGATACCTCGTAATGAACAGTTCGTTTGAAAATTTATCGTCTTAGGTGAAGAAAAATGCTACTGGTGCGTTGATGATAGTATAACGCGATTGAATATATTTTGTCGTATCTATTAACCGTGTTTCTATTTCAACTTAATAAAGACATTAAACAACGATATTGATTGATAAACAGATAAACTTAAGATTTTAATTAAGAAAAGAATTTCACCACTGAATCATTTATTATATTGTTAAACAGTCAAATTCGACATAGAATTGACAAAAAAAAACATCCTTTATTTATCGATATTTTTAACCTCGACCGCTATTCCTTTGTCGATATTTACACAACGAAATACCGTGTCTACCCTTTCACACCTTAATTACACCAAATTTACTCGTTATCACATGATCAATCACGCTTAACGTCCTCTTTCACATCATCCAAATAAAAATGTCTCAATCTCTGATAAGTTAAAAAGGAAACTGTATAATAAAACCAGAAGTTCGCGCTTTATCCGCTAGCGTTGAGATAAAATTCGCTGGGCGGTAAAATCTGGTCAAATCCAACCATTTAAGATGAATACTAGCGTCAATAGAACTACGTATTTGTCATACTATTTTTTTTGACGCGTTTTAAAACGCTGGGAATAAAAAAATTTTTTTGACGCGCCCCGTTTTGAAAATGGCGCGCCCGTTTTGAGAACTGGCGCGCCAGTTTCCGGGTATCACCGCGCGTCATTTTTTTTTTTTCTTCTTCGCGGGTGGACGCGTCAAAAATTTAGTATAAATTACAATTAAAACGCGACATTTTTTAGGGTGCGGGCGTACGAGATAGACGTCCCGTTTTCGGGGTCTGGGGGTAAAAAGACGTCCCGTTTCTCATTCGTCGGCGCAAAAAACCGCGCCACTCGAGGAAGAAAAAGCGCTTAAAAAAAAGCGCGCCTCAGTAATATATATATATAACGAGTCGCTCCCCCCGTAAAAAAAAAAAATATATATATATATAGAGGACATCGTCAACGCTTCTCGAGTTTTAATAACGCGACATCGATAAGGTTTCTCTCTCTCGACTTCTAGCCTATCTTTTAAACGCTATCTCTCTCTCTCTCTTCCTATTCCGAGTAATATATATATCGTCTTTATAAACCTCGCTTTTTTTTCATTCTCAGTAATATATATACGGGCCATTTTTTTAAAAAACCTCGTACATTCCCCGGTAATATATACAGAATATCTTTACAAAACTCGCGGTTTTTACTCAGAGTAATACGGGAACATTTTTAAAGACTTCTCGCAGTAATATATACGGAACCTCTTTAAAAAAAATTTCACTTTTATTAATATATATATATACAGAATATCTTTACAAAACTCAACGTATTCTAACACGTCACCATCGATAAGGTTTCTCTCTTTACGACTTACAGCCTATAATAAAAACGCTCTCTTTCTCTCTTCTTATTCCTCCGTAATATATATATACCTTTATTCTAAAAAAACCCTCACTTTTTTTCATTCTCAGTAATATATATATATATAGAACGATTTTTTTTTTTTAAACCTCTCTACATTCCCCGGTAATATATATCATCTTTTAAAAACTTTTTACAAAATATTCTTTTAGTAGAAAAACTCATATAGATACTTCCTATCTTTTAAAAAAACATTTTTCTATAGTAAATATATCATCTTTTAAAAAAACTTCTCGATATTCTTTAGTAGAAGGGTGGTTTTGTTAAAAAAATATAGATCGACTTCTTTTTAAACGCTTCTATTCTCTAATATAACATATACCATCTTTTAAAAACTTCTCGCTTTTTTAATTCGATATTCTTTTAGTAGAAGGGTGGTTTTGTAAAGAAATATAGATCGACTTCCTATCTTTAAACGCTCTCTCTCTCTCTATAGTAACATATATCATCTTTTAAAAACTTCTCGCTTTTTTATTTCGATATTCTTTTAGTAGAAGGGGATGGTTCTTTAAACGCTTTAAGAAATAAATATAGATTGACTTTTTTTTTTCTTTTAGTGGAAAGGTTGCGTTATGGCTTCTAAAGAGGCGATGGTGGGGGCTACATCCGGACAGTGGTCGCAGCGGTCACAACGTCTCTGGGTCATCGCGCCTGGAATCGCTTTAAACGCCTTAATCGTAATTAGGGTAAACAACGCCAGCGGACAATGGGTAGTTAAGTGGTCATTTGATCCCTTGTATCCGGCGTGACTCGTGAGGAAGAGAGAGAGACGAACAGACAGATTTCATCTTACCGCGTGGGACTGAGTATCGCTTCGTATTTTAACGGATATCGCGTTTCTACCAGTGTTTTATTAGCTTTTTTTAGTAGTGACTGACTTCGTTCGTTTTCTGGATAATCTAGGCAACCTTTATTTAAAGAAATAAGCGCCGGACGTCGCTATTTTCGGACGTTTTTGTGCGTTTGTCAAAAAGAAGCTGAGTCATGGGGCTGGCTTCTCTGTGGATAGTGCTGGTCGTGCTAGTGTCTGGACAGTCAAACTGCCCTTCCGAGTGTCAGTGCGGGAAACAAAAGTGGTCCTGCGAGGGAGGTCTTAGACGCGTGCCTAACGTAGACGAAGGCGTTCTCGCTGTCACCCTACGAGGATGTCTCATGCGGATCGTGACCGACGGGGACATGGAGAGATTGGCGACCAGCGTCCTCATCCTAGACGTCACCCAGCAGCGAGGCGTCAATTGCGTGATGGACGCGAGGAAAAGAGTCTGGCCGACTGTACAGATTTTAGGATTATGCTCCGTGAGTTTTTTATACGTTTTTTTTTTTTTTAAATATTTTTTTCTAGTTCTTTAAAAAAAAATATTAAACGGGGAATAAATAGAGGGGTTCGTTTCTTTTTTTTAAAAAAAGGCCTAAAAAATTAAGTCGTTTCGAAAGGACCGCGCTCTCGTTTTAGAAAAAAAAAAGCACCCCCCATCCCCCATCCCCCCCTTACGTCGACCCGCCTTCTAAAAAGACTTAAACGTACGTATACGACACGGGAAGCGTACGATTAAGTCGCGTAAAATACGTACGAAACGAGAAGGGTACGATTAAGCCCCCCTAGCGAAAAGATTTTGACGTTCTATAGATAATGTGAAAAAGGGTAACATAACGGCCTCCCTACCTTGGTTGACTGTCCATGTCTTTTCTCTCGCGTGTCCTTCCAATAGTGCTCAGGAGTAGAGGTGCGCGCTTTTGAGTGACGCTAGCTAGCGTCTCTGGCGGGCCTTTTATGCTAGCTCCCCGCCGTAGAGACGCCGTTTATCGAGCGAATAGACTGATGGAGCGCGCCCGGGGCCCGGTTGATGGGGGGGAGGGACTGTGACGCCGGTTTTTTTCGCGTCTTTTTTTTTTTTCGACCGTATATTCTTCCTTTTTTTTTTTATCGAAACCCCCCCTCTCTACTCTCTCCCGTTGGTCTGAAAAAAAAAAAGGGTTATTTTTTTAAGAGGGGTCGTAAGACGTAATACGCCGTTTGTATATATATAAACGCTCTGTATACGTACAATTCTACGGTAGTGGTTTAAAGTTTTGAGGGCTAGCAGTAGAAACAGGATGATCGCCGAGATAAAGTTGGCCGTCTGGGAAGACGGCTGGTCACCCCGCGCGTTCTCTATAATTTTTAGAAAGCTCTCCGTGACATTTAGGGCGGGCTCCATGTTGAGATTTTTTTTTTTTTTTTCCCCGCCGAGAGAGACGGTTACTATTATGAGTTTTGTTTTTTTGTCGCGCTTCAGGTAGACGCGACGATCACGACCGACACCGTCACCTCCACCATCCAGGTCACCGTCGGTGCCCCGGCCTCCGCTACCACCAGGACCACCGGCGCCTCGCCCAGCGCCTCCAGCGCCTCAGCCGGCACCACCAGTGACGCTCGTGCCTCAGCCAGCACCCCCAGCGCCTCCAGCGCCTCAGCCAGCCACCACCACCACCGTTGACGCTCGTGCCTCAGCCAGCACCCCCCACCAGTGCCTCCAGCCTCAGCCTCAGCCCCCCAGCACCTCAGCGCCTCAGCCGACCACCACCAGTGACGCTCGTGCCTCGGCCACCCCGGCCACCCCCAGTGACTCAGTGCCTCAGCCAGCACCACCGGCCCCGCCGTAGGCGGTGCCGCAGGTACCACCCCGCCCCACCCCACCACGGAGGGCGACTACGACGCTACGCTGGTAGTATGGGCCACCGTCGGATTAACGCTGACCCTAGGCGCCCTTCTCCTCCTGGTCGTGGTGGGGTTAGCCTGTCTGTGGCGGAGGGTGAGGAGGCGAGCCCCTGACGTCGAGCGCGGGTACCACCCAATGAGACCTCTCAGCACGCCCCAGAGTCCGTCGCTCTTCTCCATCGACGACGATTCCGAGGAGGAAATTTTTGACCTTAGGGAGGCGGGGCGGCGGCGGTTAGAGGAAGAAGCGGAGGACATCGAGAGGCTGGAGAGACGAGCGGAGGCGAGGCGAGAGGCCGAGGCCGAGGCGGAACGCAGGAGACGCGGCGAAGAAGCGGCCAGGTCTGTCGAGAGGCGAGGCGCAACGCAGGAGAAGTTCGCGACAGAAGAGGTCAGGTCTGTCGAGACAGCGTGCGAGAAGGAAAGAAGCGGCGACAGAAGCGCGAGGAAGAGGGCAGGCGCGAGGAACGGGCTCGAGCTGAGCCGGAAGTCGGAGAGGCGGCGGGGGGACGCGATGTGGCGCCGATTCGCCGCGAGCCTGAGGCGGAAGTCGTGGAGGGACGATGAGGAGAGGGGGGCCGAGGCGGCTGGGGGCGAAGCTGCCCGAGTCGCGGAGAGAAGGAGCGGGAGGCGTCGACGGTCAGTCAAGAAGCTGACGTATGACGAAAACTTTGTGCAGGCGGAGAGTGGCGAGGATGAGTGAATGACACTTTTTTTATAAGAACCCCGTTTACGACCACTGCGCACTGCGCGGGGAGTTGTGAGTGACTTTTTTCCCCAGCGTTTTATTACACGCGCTGTACGGGGGTTGTTTTGTGATGGAGTGACACTTTTTTTAAAGACCGCGTCGTTGTTAAGTTTATGTATATAGAGATTTTTTTTTTTTTGTTAAGTTTATATATACGAAGGCGCTCTCGATAGAAGGAGTATTTTTATATATATCTAGATTTTTGTTAAACTTTATATACGCGGTAGAAGGGGTGTCCCCTTGATAGAGGATTTATATTTAAATGAAAAGTGGTCGATGTTTTTTTTTAAAGTAGAAGGGGTGTCCCCTTGATAGAAGGAGTATTTTTATATATATCTAGATTTTGCTAGACTTTATTTTTTTTTTTTTAAAAGAAGGTGTCCCTTGATAGAAGGAGTTTTATATATATATCTAGATTTTTGTTAAACTTTATATACGCGAAGAAGGGGTGTCCCCTTGATAGAATTTATATTTAAATTGATTTTTTTATAAGAATAGAGCTTTGATATTTATTATATATATATAGAGATTTTTGTTAAACTTTATATACGGTAGTATTTTTTTATATATATATCTAGATTTTGCTAGACTTATATATTCAGTTTTTTTTTAAAAAAAAGGGGGTCTCGATAGAAGGAGTGTTTTTATATATATCTAGATTTTTGTTAAACTTATATACGCGGTAGAAGGGGTGTCCCCTTGATAGAAGTAAGTTTGTTAGGTTTTATATAAGAGCTATAGAGCTCTCGTGATATTATATATATATATATCTAGATTTTTGTTAAACTTTATATACGCGTAGAGAAGGGGTGTCCCCTTGATAGAAGTAAGTTTTGTTAGGTTTTATATAAGGGCTATAGAGCTCTCGTGATATTATATATATATATATCTAGATTTTTGTTAAACTTTATATACGCGCTGTAGAAGGGGTGTCCCCCCTTGATAGACGTAAGTTTTGTTAGGTTTTATATAAGAGCTATAGAGCTCTCGTGATATTATATATATATCTAGATTTTTGTTAAACTTTATATTCGCTTAGAAGGGGTGTCCCCTTAGATAAGAGGTTTTTATATAAGAGCTATAGAGCTCGTGATATAGAATATATATTTTATATATATTTAGATTTTTTATATTAAACTTTATATACGCGCTGTAGAAGGGGTGTCCCCCTTGATAGACGTAAGTTTGTTAGGTTTTATATAAGAGCTATAGAGCTCTTGTGATGTCGTTTTTATATATTTTAGAATTTAAACCTCTCTCGAGTAGAGACTTTCTCGAGTATTATGGAATATTTTATATATATATATAGATCTCGTTTGTTAGACTCAGTTTTTTTTTTTTTTTTAAGAAAAGAGGTGTCTGGATTTTTAAACCTCTCTCTCGAGTAGAGACTTCTCGTTAAGTATTATGGAATATTTTATATATATATATCTAGATCTCGTTTGTTAGACTCAGTTTTTTTAAGAAAAGGGGTGTCTGGATTTTTAAACCTCTCTCTCTCGAGTAGAGACTTCTCAAGTATTATATACTCTGTAAAGGGGTGTCCCCTGGAGTATTTTTTTTTATATTGTCCGGATTAGTTAAGAGTTTTTCTAATAAAAATGTAGAGAGAGCTTTGTGTCTCGTTCTTTGTTTTTAGGGGAACGCTAATCGGTATGTCTTTGATGAGCTCGGTTTAAAGGGACCGGACATCGCTCGCCGCGGGGGAGAATTTCTTAGGGGCGTCCAGTCTTTGAGCGCTGGCGTTTTTGACAATCCTCGATCGTCGCGTTTGCTCAATTAGACAGGCGCGTTGTGGTCCTAATGGGATGGGTGGGGACCGGTTAATAGCTTCTTCCTCATCCCGGAGCCGGTAACGGGGAGAGGGGGCGTGGTTAATGGTTTCTTTTTCCCCATCGTGGAGCTGACGATTCGTTTGATTAGCGACTTCTTCCGTGATGAAAGCGATGCGTGCGCGGATGGTGGAGAGAGATGATTAGCACGCGGTGTAATTTTGAGAACCGTAGAATCGAGATGGCTGTTATTACTACGATATAAACGGCTTCTAAAACTATATATCGCTCGTAAGTATATTAAAACGATCGATATTCTTATGTAAAAAAAAAATTCTGAGAGATCTTCTATCTAGAGCTCTTAAATATACGCTCAACGGGGAAAGGGGGGGGGATGTTAATATTGCCTCTCTAAAGAGAGAGGCGTTGTTTTTTTTTTTTTTTTTGACCTCTATGGCTCTAGAAACCGTACTAGATAGTATACGCTTGACCATTCGTTAAATATCGTGGTCGTCTCGGTAAAATCTCTAACGAGATTATCGAAGAGCATCTCTAACGGTTCGAGTGGGGAATTGGGGTATGGGATCATGGCATCGTCTAAAACTGCGAGGGTCGCCCGCGTTTTATTGAGCGAGATTTCGTAGCGCGTGCGAATGCTGGCCAACACTCTTAGGAGAATCTCTCTATGAGGGTCTTGGGTCACGCTCGGTGTCTCGTAGCCGGTGGTCATGGTCAGTGTGTGACGGGAACGTCTCTGGCTAAGGTGAGCCGCGCTCGGAAGCTGGGCGAGATGAGCTGAGCCGGTCAGTCTAATCAGGGGGAAACTGGCGCGGCGTAAATTGACGTCTTTTTAGCTTTATTCCTCTCTCGGATATTCGTTTCTTGATACGAATGTAGGATTATCGATCTTATGGCGTTAGTTGCACCGTATTTTATTGATTTAGTAACGGTTATGAAATAGTAATCGTTTGGTAAAACTTTCGACGCGAAGATGGTGTAGCGTCTTGCCCCACTCCTCCTCATGAATAATGTAGAGGGACTAGAGCGGCGGCTGTCAAAAGTTGATTAATGACTTCTTCCTCATGAATAATGTAGAGAGACTGGCACTGGCAGACACTCGTGGCAGCTCCCTTGCTGGGCACGCCTACTCTCGCACGAACCAATGGGTCACAAGGTCACCAGACCAATGGGTCGTCGTGGAGGGGGCTGAAAAGGGAGGGGGCTGGGGTAGCCATCGGCTAAGCCTCGGTGATAGAAGATTCGAGGGCCTATTCCCCAGAGGGGGAATAGGTTGACAGTCCTACCTATGCTGTCCGTAACAGCAACCTTCAAATCTCAGCCCTAATGGGTGTCTCAGTACTGTTGGTATATATATGGTACTGAGTCCCTAATCCTACAAGTGGCCATAGTGAACAGAACAACTTACAAGGTGTGTGTAACATTAAGGGATATTAATGTCTATTCCAGTGCAACCTTTAGTTATAGACACCTGCTTTATACTCTGCAATCACCTGTGTGGTTGCGCACTGGAGACCCTGTCAGAACTACAAGTTTTGTTACACTCTATACTAGTAAATGTTAATGAGGTTGAGCCGTGAGTTTTAACGCTGTACGGTGGGTACAATAACACGTCTTGTAATTCTGTGATTATGACGGACCGCCTGTGAATATGAGGATTGGGATGTGGAGGATTGGGCAAGAGGAAGCAGGAAGATAAAGACTATTAGACCATTCTGCACCTCACAACATTCAACATTCGCACGCACGCACGCACGCACGCACACACACACACACACACACCACGGGAATGCACTTAATTTAAACGTTTACACTTGTATCAAACATAACCCCAGGGACCGGTTGCACAAACAAATCACGAAAATACGAACACATATTTCACGATCAGTAATATATATACGAAAAAGATGCTCGTTACGTCGTTGCACAAAAGCCCAATTTTATAGTCGTCAAAGCAGTATCAACGTTTGAATTTACGATTGTAAAATGTAGTACAATACTGCAAATGAAACTGACTTTATAAGCATCTTGTTTCTCTCTTGTTCGACTCTTAAAGCCTTTCATTTCAATTTTAAAGATCCCGTGTAAACCTTCCATCAATATCACATGCATATCCAGGGTGGGTGGTGGGTGGGTGGGGGAGCGCTGGTTTGTATCCCCCTTTGTCACCAAAATACCTTATTTTCCCAGAATCTTTGACAATTCCACGTTCAAAACCCATGCAGACTATGATTAGGTGCATGCTAAAAAAAGAGACCAATTGTGTGTGTGTGTGGGGGGGCAGAATATACCCGCAAACTTATTTCAAATAGCTCATATTTCTATCGTTGATAGAATACAGTAGAACAAATATCATGACCACCAAGCCATCTTAATTTATAGGTGGTCTCTTTGTGGAGATGTGTTGACCGTCGAACTGCAAGAAATAGTCTGATTAGAGAGTTGGACTCAATTGGAGGTCCTACTGTACACTGAACTAGATCTATACTAATCTTGAACATCGAATTCTATTCATTGTAAATCAAACCACTGTCTTCCAGAGTCGATGTCCGCTAATGAATTAATGCATTTAGAATAAATCAAAATAACCTGATTGACATACATAGATAAATCAATAATTCTTAATGCACAAATGAAAACTACAATATCAACGCAAATCTTAAAACACGACCTCGCCAAAATGACCACCTCTATAGTAAGACCATCTTTTTCGAGCACAATGTATTCAACTGTGCCATTATAAGAACGCTGTACATGAAAATG
>JAGTTF010002301.1:0-19295 GCA_019095985.1 Streblospio benedicti | reverse complement strand
TCTACCGTGTATATAAAGTTTAACAAAATCTAGATATATAAAAAAAATCCTTCTATCAGCCCCTTTTCTTTAAAACTGAATATATAAGTCTAGCAAAATCTAGATATATAAAAAAATAAACTTAACAAAATAAACTTCTATATATATATATATAAACTTAACAACGACGCGGTCTTTCAAAAAAAGTGTCACTCCATCACAAAAAAACCAGTTAAAGCAAACAAATAAAACGGGGAAAAAAAAGTCACTTAACAACTCCCCGCAGTGTGCAGTAAAGCGGGATTCTTAAAAAAAGTGTCATTTAAAAAAGTGCAGCGTTCGTATAAACAAACTTAAAAAGTGTCACAACTCCCGTTCTTAAAAAAAAGTGTCATTCACAAAACAACCCCGTGCACAGCGTGTGTGTAATAAAAACGCGGGGGGAAAAAAGTCACTCACAACTCCCCGCGCAGTGCAGTCTTGGCGTAAACGAGATTTTTAAAAAAAGTCAAAAGTGTCATTCACTCATCCTCGCCACTCTCCGCCTGTACAAAGTTTTCGTCACAAAACGTCAGCTTCTTGCCGGACCGCCGGCGCCTCCGCTCCTTCTCTCCAAAGCTTCGGTGCCTCGCCCCCGCCGCCTCGGCCCCTCTCCTCCTCCTCATCGTCCTCCTCGACTTCCGCCTCCGGCTCGCGGTGAATCAGCGCCACCTCGCGTCCCCCGCCGCCTCTTCCGACTTCGGCTCAGCTCGAGCCCGTTCCTCGCGCCTGGCCTCTTCCTCGCGCCTGGCCTCTTCTTCGCGCTTCTGCCTCTTTGGCGCGTCTTTGTTGAGCGAACTTTTCTTCTCGCTGTCTCTCGACAGCCCTGGCCTCTTCTTCAGCCTCTTCCAGGCGTGCGCTTCTTCGCGGCGCTGCTTCTCACGATACCGCCGTCCCCAGCGCCTCCTCTTCTTCGCGCCTGGCCTCTTCTTCGCGCCTGGTCTCTTCTTCGCGTCTCCGCCGCTCCTCCCTCCTCCTCAGCGCGCCTGGCCTCTTCTTCGGACCGCCGGGCGTCGAATACCACCTCCTCCTGGGAGTCGTCGATGGAGGTCTCGGACTGAGGGGTGCCATCGCAGTAACCACGCTCGGGGTCGACAGGGCGTCCTCGCCACCGCCGCCACAGACACGCCGAAGCGCCCGCAGAGCGTCAGAAGAAGAACGCCCGCCTCCAGCGGCGCTGACGACGACGGCGATCAAGTCGTAACTGGAGTCACTGGCGGCGGTGCTGGGGGTGGCCGTGGCACGAGAGTCACTGGGGGTGGCCGGGGTGGTCGAGGCACCGGTGGTCCTGGTGGTAGCGGAGGCCGGGGCACGAGCGTCACTGGTGGTGCTGGCTGAGGTACTAGAGTCACTGGGGGTGGCCGGGGTGCCCGAGGCACGAGTCACTGGAGGTGCTGGCTGAGGGCTGGAGGCGCTGGGGTGGTGGCTGAGGCACCGGTGGTCCTGGTGGTAGGTGGAGGCTGGGGCACCGACGGTGGTGGGGCGCTGGAGTCACTGGTGGTGCCGGGTGGTGGTGGTGGTAGCGGTGGCCGGGTACCGGACGGTGGCGATGGTGGTGGTGGCGGTGTCGGTCGTGATCGTCGCGTCTACCTGAAGCGCGACAAAAAAACAAACTCATAATAGTAACCGTCTCTCTCTCAAAAAAAAAAATCTCAACATGGAGCCCACCCTAAATGTCACAGAGAGCTTTCTAAAAATTATAGAGAATGCGCGGGGTGACCAGCCGTCTTCCCAGACGGCCAACTTCATCTCGGCGATCATCCTGTTTCTACTGCTAGCCCTCAAAAGTTTAAACCACTACCGTAGAATTGTACGTATACAGAGCGTTTATATATATATATATATACGGAAACGGCGTATTACGTCTTACGACCCCTCGTAAAAAAAAAAAATAACCCTTTTTTTTCAGACCAACGGGGAGAGATATAGTAGAGAGGGGGTTTCGATTAAAAAAGCCCTCTTAAAGAATATACGGTCGAAAAAAAAAAAGACGCGAAAAACCGGGCGGCGTCACAGTCCCCCCCCCCTCACGATCAACGGGCCCGGCCCCGATCTCCATCAGTCTATTCGCTCGATAAACGGCGTCTCTGGGCGGGCGCTAGCATAAAAAGGCCGCCAGAGACGCTAGCTAGCGTCACTCAAAAGCGCGCACCTCTACTCCTGAGCACTATTGGAAGGACACGTGAGAGAAAAGACATGGACAGTCAACCAAGGTAGGGGAGGCCGTTATGTTACCCTTTTTCACATTATCTATAGAACGTCAAAATCTTTTTTCGCTAGGGGGCTTAATCGCACGCCTTCTGTTTTTCGTACGTATTTTTATTCGACTTAATCGTACGCTTCCCGTGTCGTATACGTACGTTTAAGTCTTTTTAGAAGGCGGGTCGACGTAAGGGGGGGGGGTATTTTTTTTTTCTAAACGAGAGCGCGGTCCTTTCGGAAACGACTTAATTTTTTATTTTTTAAAAAAAAAGAAACCGAACCCCTCTATTTATTCCCGTTTAATATTTTTTAAAGAACTAGAAAAAAATATTAAAAAAAAAAACGTATAAAAACTCACGAGCATAAGCCTAAAATCCGTACTGAGGTCCAGACTCTTTTCCTGGCGTCCATCACATAAAGAGACTCCTCGCTGTTGGGTGAGGTCTAGGATGAGGACGCTGGTCGCCAACCTCTCCATGTCCCCGTCTGTCAAAACCCGCATGAGACATCCTCGTAGGGTGACAGCGAGAACGCCTTCGTCCACGTTAGGCACGCGTCTAAGACCTCCCTCGCAAGACCACTTTTGTTTCCCGCACTGACACTGGGAAGGGCAGTTTGACTGTCCAGACACTAGCACGACCAGCACTATCCACAGAGAAGCTAGCCCCATGACTCAGCTTTTTTTTTTTTTTGACAAACGCACACACAAAAAACGTCCGAAAATAGCGACGTCCGGCGCTTATTTCTTTAAATAAAGGTTGCTTAGATTATCCAGAAAACGAACAAAGTCAGTCACTACTAAAAAAAGCTAATAAAACACTGGTAAAAACGCGATATCCGTTAAAAATAAAAATACTCAGTCCACGTGGTGTGATGAAATCTGTCTGTTCGTCTCTCTCTTCCTCATGAGTCACGCCGGATACAAAGGGGTCAAATGACCACTTAACTACCCATTGTCCGCTGGCGTTGTTTACCCCTAATTACGCTTAAGGTGTTTAAAAGCGATTCCAGGCGCGATGACCAGAGACGTTGTGACCGCTGTGACCACTGTCGGATGTAGTTTTTCCCCACCATCGCCTCTTTAGAAGCCATAACGCAACCTTTCCACCCATGTTACTCATTGAGAAATTGGTGCTTACATAGTTTTTAAAATATGCCCTATAGTATTCCTTTTTTCATTTGACGCCAATCCAATAAAACCACCCTCAAGGATTTTTCAAACCAAAAGTTTTTCATCTCTGGATACGGCTGGGGTAGAACATATGTTGGCTTACTAGGAATAGACGGGTGAAGAGGTTGGTCTCATTATCATTATGATTAGTCTTTTAAATGTTTTGTCTTGGGCTATCAGGAAAAAGTGCGTTTCGTAAAGGATATTCCATTTATATTACCGGGGGGAATGTGGGAGGTTAAAAATAGCCCATTTTCCTGAGGGTGTGCAGTTTATAAAGACAATATTTTATTTCTAAAAATACTGGGGGTTAAGTGGTGAAAATTGCCACATATATCCAACTGACGTCCTTGGCGGTGTTTCATGGAACATTTAAAATTGGCTGTTTACTGTACAAATATTCCGTACATATTTGAACTAGGAATAAAGTGGATGTTTTTAAAGCCTAGCTATAGTAGAAGTTTCGAGCTCATTTGACCGCCAATCAATTCCATTGTGTACCCTCTTCACCAACCACTACTTCTACTATAAGCATGCCCTCTTTCAGTGAGACCCAATTTAAATATTTAATGGCGAAACGCTGGGGGTAGAACAGTAGTGGGTGCTGTCACAATGAGCTGGGTTGCCAGAGCCATCAAAATTTAGTTGGTGTTATTTAAAGCATTATGCAAGCGGGTAAAATTGATTAGTGATGTGCGATGGCTGTGGGCTATCAGGAAAATGCAGGTTTTAACTCAGAAATTGGGTAGCGGGATAAGTGATGAATGTTGATGTTATTTTTTCTGGGTATGCATGTTAAATATTATGGGTGGTGTCAGGACAATGTTCTTGATTTAGACCAGTACTGTACAATATTTTGATAAAATATACTGGGGTTATGATGTGGGCAGTGTTTAAAAGGAAAAAACATTACTTAAACCATCCTTTATTTCATTTATAAGTCATGGTTACGCATAAAGTGAGCACTGGAATATTTTTTTAATACTATTTGTGAAACTGTTCATGGTCAAAAGCAGAAGGCAAAAAAGTTTGAACAAGGGAAGAGGTGGAATTGACAGATTGATCTATGCATTAAATTGTGTCCAATTGTCCCATTTGTTTTTAGACCAACAAGAACTGCTCCTGTCTTTATTATGTCCCGACACAGTTATGGTCGCAGATATATATTTTAGAAACTCTTTGATTGTGCTAGACTAGTATTTGCCTTATGACTCCCATAAAGCTAGAAAAAGACAAATAGGATGGGTTATAAAGTGTTATGCAGTGCTGATATATCAATATATATGAATATTATATTTATCATCTATCTATATATATATATATATATATAACTGTTTATATTTATATATATATATGCATTTATATATATATATATATTACTCTGGATAAAAGTGAGAGGGTTTTAAAGATGCTTTTCAGGATTTATATATATATATATATCCCGTATATATTTTATAATCTTATATATATATATATATTACTCTGGATAAAAAGTGCGAGTTTTTAAAGACGTTCTGTATTTACTCGAATAAAGTGAGAGGGTTTTTAAAGACGTCTTATATATATATTTTACTGAGGATGAGAAGCGTGAGAGTTTTTGTAAAGATGTTCTGTATATATTACCTAGGATATTACTGAATGCGAAAAAAAAAGTGTAAGTTTTTTTTAAATAGGTTCTGTGAGAAGTCTTTAAAATGTTCTGTATTACTCTGGATAAAAAACCGCGAGTTTTGTAAAGATATTCTGTATATATTACCGGGAATGTACGAGGTTTTTAAAAGATGGCCCGTATATATATATATTACTGAGAATGAAAAAAAAAGTGGGGTTTATAAAGGCGATATATATATATATATTACCGGAAATAGAGAGATGGAGAGTTTAAAAGATAGGCTAGAAGTCGAGAGAGAGAGAAACCTTATCGATGTCGCGTTATTAAAACTTCGAGAAGCGTTGACGATGTCCTCTATATATATATATTTTTTACTGGGAGCGACTCGTTATATATATATATATATTTTACTGAGCGCTTTTTTTTTTTTTCTTCCTCGATTACTGGGGCGGTTTGGGCTTTTTTTTATTTAACGAATGAAAGCGGGGCGTCTTTTTACCCCCAGACTCCCGAAAATGGGGCGTCTATCTCGTACGCCCGCCCCTAAAAAATGTCGCGTTTTAATTGTAATTTATACTAAATTTTTGACCCGTCCACCCGCGAAGAAGACAGCGAAAAAACGCCTGCGGTGATACCCTGAAACTGGCGCCGCCAGTTCTCAAAACGGCGCGCCAGTTCTCAAACGGGGGCGTTTTTTTATTTCTTCGGAAAAACGCGTCCAAAAAAAAATAGTATGATTTGTATTGGAGTGAAGACGTTTTTCGGGGTCGACGTCGTGCGCGCAACTTTTTCCGTAAAGACGCGCAACTTTTTTTTCCGTAAGGCAGCAAAAAAAAAAAACAAACAAACACGTAGTTCTATTGACGCTAGTATTCATCTTAAAAATATAAAGAATAGCGATTTTAAAGTTGACAAATTTATAGACGAAAAAAAAAATTAAAGACGTTTCTCGGGTATTAATCGAGTTTGACGGCTACGATAAACAAATGTTTGATATAGATGGAGAAATCTTCTACGCATTTGCGTTCTATATACTCGCGCCATAATTACGAAATGTTTACAGTTTCACCGCGTAAGAACGTTATGATTCGAAATTTTATTTCAAGACTTTTTAAGCGTCGTTTTGACGGAGGTGGCGATATTGCGATATAATATTTGTGACCGGTCCTTGAGCTGCCGCAAGCCGCGGGAAAGTCACCCGCGACGGGTAGAAAATAATTCTCAAACATCGCGATTAATGAACCAAGAACGGCGCTCTGACGGAAGGTTATAATAAAGAGTTTTTCGTCTTCGAGAAAGAGCGCATCCGCCCTAAAACTTTAGGTTTTAGAATCTTACCTCGGACTCTTAAATTGGAATTTTCCTCAGCGAGCTGAGTCCCCCTTTAACTCTCTCTCCTACCGTGGAGGGCGGGATAAATCGCAAATTGCGGTTTAATAACGCTTACCATTTATATAATATGCAGGGTAGATGTGTGAGGCTACCCTAGACCGGACACGAGGAAAGCCCGGGGATTAGAGAAGCACGCGCGCAGTATTCCCATGGGTGTGGACGTGACCCGTAATTCCGTTGAAAATAGCGTACATTGCTCTTTAACAAAATTCTGTATGAGAAATTGAGCTACATAGGCGGCATACAAATCGTACAACGCGGTCCACTGCTGTCATAATGCGCCTTCTGACACGTATGCGTCGCGCGCATCCCGCTACATCAAATTCAAACCATCATTAGTTGGCACGAAGTAAAAGTACAGACTGTTAAACTGGTTGCTTAACTTGCAAGCATATTTCTCATGAATCCTTTTTTTTTTTTTTTTTTATTTCATTTACCAATTGTTGAAGAGCGGGTAGAGTCATTTTGAAATGCGTGTCGACGATTTTTGTGTTTTAGTGCAAACTTTAGTGACCATGGAAAGCAGAAATTAGACAGAAAAGAACATTCAAAAATACAAAAAAAAAAAATTCTCTCACAAATGAGTTTCTCACTTTAGTAACTCTACGTGACCTCCAGAAACAAAATGCGAGATTCTAGGCACTCTCGCAGATGTTGTCATAGTAGTTTACAATGATGTGAATAACGTCCACGCATACAAGGTAGAAAAACTGTTTTTTAAATTGCGTCTAAAACCCCTCGGGGGGTATATATACATAGCTAAACGAGTTATATAGAAGCGGGGGTTTTGGGATGTCTAGAATAGGGTAAAGACCTCGGTAGAATACGTTTTTTTTTTTATAACCTCGATTTTTTTTATATATATATTTTTTTTCCCCCCCCTCAGCAACGGCCCACGAGGTTTCTCGCCGCTGGTCAAACGGTTCACACCCAATCAATGGCAGGACGTCAGAAACGCCGCTATCGCGCATCATAAGGCTGTGAGTATAACGTCTTTTTTTTTTTTTTTATTTTTGACTAGTACCGTAGAGGTGAAAAAAATAATCCGCGTCTCTAAAAACCACCTCGTTTCGTTTTTTTTTTTTTTTTCTAGAGCTCCTTTTGCGACGTCGTCTGGTCCCAACGCCTCACCACCGAGCTATATGCTGAACTCCACCCCTACCGAGTGGCAGAGCTTAAGACACAGCGTTCTACACAGAACCGCCCACCTCCTGGTAAGTCTCCTTTTTAGAAAACAAACTCTCACACCCGCCGTTAAAGTAATACTCTCTTACTTAACGTCATCTTTTTTCCCCCGCATTAAGACCGCCACCGCGCTGACTGTCGAGCTGAGGTCCACAGGGGACCCCGCTACGTCGGTTGAGGCGGCTGTCGAGCTGAGGTCCGCAGGAGACGCCCCAGCGTCGGTTGAGGCGGCTGTCGAGACGAGGTCCGCAGGAGACGTCCCAGCGTCGGTTGAGACGGGTGTCGGGACGAGGTCCGCAGGGGACCCCATTCCGTCGGACGACCCCGTCGAGAGGCCGCGTCCCCCAGCTCGGGAGCTCGACAGGGACCCTCGCCAGCTCCCGGTAAGCTTTTTTTTTTTTTTTCTCGCTTTAAAAAAACTCTCGCGCCCCATCGTTAAATTAATACCCTCTTACTTAACGTCATCTTTTTTTCCCCGCATTAAGACCCCCACCGAACCGTCTGTCGTGATGAGGTCCGCAGAGGATCCCTCAGGGGGTCCCCCCGCGTCGGTTGAGGCGACTGTCGAGACGTCACGCCCGCGATCCGATCGGGACGTTCAGTCTTCGAACCCCGGACCCGAGGTCATCGGCGCGTCTTCAAACACCGGAGGGGAGGCGCTTTGGGACGGACATCTAGACGACATCGACATGGCCGAGTTGGCGGACTTGGTGAGAGCTTTTTTTTTTTTTTTTTTTTTTCCCATCCACTCAGAGAGAGCGAGAGAGCGAGGGAGCGACGATCGTGACACTCTATTCTTTTCGTTTTACCCTTCCAGATATCGGCGGTCACCGAGGGTTTAGACCCCACCGATACGGCGATGGATGACTTCGCGGACCGCTTCCTGGAAATCGCCAGCGTGAGTACACCCTTAGCCGTAACCGTCGTCATTGTCGACGATCGCGAGAAGCGTTGCCTTATATTTTTTTTTTCTCTTTTAAACGCAGACCCCGACGGAGGGTCTCCAACATCCCGGAGCCTTCGAGTTCGCAGAGGGTCTGGCGGCGGGTGCGGATACTCGGGTGAGTGCCGCGTCTTCTCTCTCTCGGCTACGCCATCGTATTCCCGCGTACGCTGTAACGATAATATTTTTTTTTTATTTTTCCAGGCCTCGCCGTCTCTTAAGAGGTCCGCCCCGCCGACGGCGGAGGTGGAGGTCAAAAGACCCCGCGACACTCGGAGCGACGACGGGGAGCGCCCCTCCACATCCCGAGGTTCGAACGCCTTACAGTACCTCAACGCCTACGTGGGGGGCGCACGTTTTTAACCCGATCATTACTTTTTTTTTTTAACCCGATCTTTACCTTTTTTTTAACCCGATCTTTCCCTCTTTTTAACCCGACCTTAACTTTTTTTTTTTTTTCTATCTCCAGATGCGGGCCGTCGTTTCGTGTGCGGGGACTGCGGTCGTCGTCTCGAGACCCCGGAGGCCTTGGCGGGCCCGCACGACGATCACGGGATCTTTTGTCCGCGCCACACCAGCGCCATAGAGCCGACCCCGCCGGGGTCCCCGCTCAGCGATGGGACGGAGGTCCTGGACGCTAACGATCTTCTGGAGGGTCTGCCCGACGGCACCGTTATAATTTCCAAAGACGACGTCGTCGTTGTGACTAAACGGGTGAGGCGTTGGGCGCGAACCCTCGCGGATGTCACTTTGGATATCCGATTTGGGCCCTCGTGGAGGGGCCCGCGTCTACTGGAGGCGTTAGACAGGCTGCGCAAGCTGTTTAACGACCTCATCCGGGTTATAGGCGGCATGATCGGCGAAGACGATGAACTACAGTTCACCGTCATGTCCCCCGCTCTAGACGTGCCGATCTTTGTCCCGCTACGCCGCTGGAAAGAGCTCACCGGGGCTTACATTCTGGACCAAATCGAGCGAACCCTCCAGAGCAAAGCGGAAATTCCTCTCGACGGCGCTTTCACGGTCCACGTCGGCGTCTTCAGACGCATAGGCATCGGCGCGCAAAACGCGATTACCTTCGCGGGAAATTTCGCCGAGAGGGAGAGAGACGTCGGACGTAAAAAGAGCGTCGTGGCCATCAACAACGCCGATAACGCCTGCCTCCCCAGAGCTATAGCCGTCAGCTTCTTTCACAAGGCGAAGGTTGACGGGGAACCCCTACCGGGCAGACCCAAAGCCCGGGACGAGCGGGAAGCCCGTCGTTATATAGCGGCCTGCTTCGAGCAGGGCCGTTGCTCCAAGGCCACGTACGACCTCGTGAGACGGGGGAACTTGCACTGGCAGCGGTACGCCGCCGACCACCTAATGGACGCGGCGGGTATCCCTCGCGATACGTTGGGGGTCTTCGACCACGTACCCCTGTACGAGACGGTACTCGGTCTGAAAATCCATATTCTGGGAGCTGTCGGGGGGTCCCATGGCTTTCCTTACCAGTAAGGACAAGCTGTCGAGGGAACCGAACACCTCTACCTCCCTTTTTAACTGGAGGGAAGGCGGTGGTCCGGAAGAAGGGCACGTCCATAGCCTCATTTGGATACGCGGCGTGTTCCAGAGCGCCGGTCTCTGCCCCCGTTTGCCAAGGCGTGCGCCCTAGCGTCCCCCACAAGTGTCCGGCCAAAGTGAAATGCGAAATGCGGCGCCCGTGCGCCCGGCCAGTCGGCCCTCCCGAGTCGCGGCGACGAGGCGGAACTCTGCGACGGGGCGCTACCCCCTGGCGAATCTCTCGTCACCTGCGCCCGACTGTAACGGCGTCTATTACGGTCAGGCGTGCTTCAGCAATCATAAGCGACCCGCCAAGAGGGCGGCGGCGGCGACGGCGGCGGCGGCGGCGGCGGCGGCGGCGGATCCGCTTGCCAGCGCTACTGGAATTGCCCTGGCGAGTGCCGTAGGTCGTATCGTCGGTCTCGTATCGATCCGGGCGTCACGTGTGCTACAGTACTGGTGCTCCAAGTGCTACGTACTCGGCGGAACCCGGCGAGCACAAGTGCTACGTCAGAGCCATCGGTCCGGCGTTCCCAGCAAAAGACCCACCAGGTTCGGAGTCTACGACTCGAATCGGCGGTGTCGAACAGCGGACACGTGCGGCGACTACGTCCCGAGCGGCGACCCGACTGCCAAAACTGTCGGCCGACGGCGAAATGTCCGGACCCACGAACGTTGCAAGGCGTGCAGATCGGCCTGGTGCGGGCGTCAGAACGCCAGCGTGCACTCCGTAAACTGCGCCTGTTTCATGACCTTTTGTGACCGGTGTTACGACCCCAACGACCTGAAAAAGACGCTCGAGCTGAAACACTGCGAGTACTGCGGCTCGCGGTGCCTCGGGTGCGTGGGATCCAAGAAGAAGGTCGCCTGCAGGGGTAGCCGGACGTGCGGTCTGAAGCGCCACAACCGTGGGTCCGGACGCCTTGGCCCGTTTTCGCCCGACCACGTCGTGTCCGTGCGACACGAGGGAATGCGCCTGTACGCCCACAACGGTTCCCGCTACGACAGCTACCTCCTGCTGGACTTTCTCCGGACGCGCAGGGGAGTGACGCCGAGCATCGTCTACAATAACGGGAAGCTGATGCAATTCCGGGTGACCGAGTACCGCATGACAGTCAGCGACTCGATGCTTTTCATCCCAATAGCCCTCTCCAAGTTCGACGCCACTTTCGGCCTCGGGGGTCGAGCCCTGAAGGGGTTCTTTCCGCATCTCTTCAACCGCAACGACAAGTTCGGGTACCGTGGGCCGGTACCCGACGCCCGGTTCTTCTCCCCCGACACAATGACCGCCGCCACCAGAAAAGAGTTTTTAGCCTGGCACGCCGAGAGGTCCGCGGCCGGGGAGTACGACTTTGACGACGAGATCCTGAGGTACTGCGAGAACGACGTCACGATATTGGCTCTCGGCGTCATGGCCTTCAGGCATATGGTGAGAGAGGTTGCGGGTTTCTGCCCCTTCACCAAATGCATGACTCTCTCCTCGACGGCCATGCGTATTTACAAGAAGCGCTTTCTCACGGAGTACCACGAGGCGGAGGACGATGACGGTAACCGCGTGGCGTTGATCAGACGCAACGGCTCGTTCTTCACCCCCGACGGGCGCGGGTGGGTGCAGGATGGCGGCAAGGCCCCCAGGTTCCTGTCGTCGGACCTCGCCTACCAGCCGAAGACGTCCATGGCGGGGCCTAACCACTCGAAGGCCTCGCTCCAGTGGCTGGCGTACCAGGCGTCTCTGCATCCCGACTCCGACATCAGGACGGCGGCCTCGGCCCAGGGGGAGTATCGCGCCGGACCCTACTACTTCGACGGCGTGGACCACGGGCGTAAAGTCGTCTACGAGTTTCACGTAAGCATTTCTTTTTTTTTTTTCTCTCGATTCGTTTTCAATAACGATAATGACGCGTTTCACCTGACTAAAAAAAAAAAAACTCTCTCTCTCCCCAGGGCTGCCTCTTCCACGCCTGCGCGACGTGCTACGCGGGTCTCGACGAACAAAAACACCCTCTGACCGAGCTCACTATGGCCGAGACGCGAGCTCGTACGCTACTCAAGGAGCGGTGGATCGACGAGCATTACGTGAGGGACCGCGGCTACGCCTACGTCTCCGCGCGAGAGTGCGACTGGAATAGGTGCGTAGCTCTCTTCCGATGTAAAAAAAAAAAAAAACGGCGGTTAAAAGAATTCTCTCTCTCATTAAAAAGAGTCTGGATTATTATATATTTTTAAAGGTTGAAATACCTCATCTCTCTCTCTCTACGGTTTAAATTAAAATATAAACCCTCTTTTTTTTTTCCCGCCGCAGACTGGTGATGTCCGACCCCGCGGTCAAGGCCTTCGTCGAGTCCATGGACCCGGAGGCGTACGTCTCGCGGCTCGATTTGAGGGACGCGTTTTACGGCGGGCGCGTTGAGACGTTCTCCCTCTATCAGGAGGCCGCCGAGGACGAGGCTATACGGTAAGAGTTTTTTTCGTAACTCTAGAAACGCGAGCTCCGTCAATTGACCGTATACCCGACGCTTTACGGGCTCCCCTCTTTTTTTTCTTCCCCGTAAAAAAAAAAAAAAAATTGACTCGACTTTATAAGTTAACGGGAAAACATTTTTTCTATCGACGCTCCCCTTTTTTTTTTTTCTGCAGCTACTACGACTTCACCAGCCTCTACCCTCACGTCCAGAAGTCCGGCGTGTACGGGCGCGGGCACCCCGACATTCTGGTGGGGGACCAGATTCGCCTGGACAGTCTCGACGAGTACGAGGGCGTCATAAAGGTCAAGATCCTGCCTCCGAGACGTCTCGACGTTCCAGTGCTTCCTCTACGCATGAGCTCCGGCAAACTCATGTTCCCGCTATGCCGCTCCTGCTGCGAGAGGACGTCGGAGGAGCCGTGCGACTGTACCCCGGGAGAGCGCTCGTGGATCGGCACCTACCACACGGGCGAGGTGAAACTCGCCGTATCCAAGGGGTACGTCGTGCTGAGGGCTTACGAGCTGCATAATTTTCCTCCGGAGAGGCGATGCGTATACGACCCCGCCAACCCGGGCGCCGGTCTCTTCGCCTCTTACGTCAACGCCTTCCTCAAAATCAAGCAGGAGAGTAGCGGGTACCCCAGAGAGGCCGTCACCCCCGCTCAGAAGCTAGCGTACATCGACGACTACTACCGGCGCGAGGGCGTCAAGCTAGACCCTCAACGGATCGTCAGCAACCCCGGACGGCGCTTCCTGGCCAAGCTTTTCTTAAACTCCCTATGGGGGTTTATGGGGATGCGCGGTCACAAGACCCAGTACGAGCTGTTGGGACGGGGCTCCTTCGGCCGCTTCTGTCAGCGCGTGTCGGATCCGTCGCTCGATCTGAAGTTTTTCACCATCCTCTCGGGGGACGCCGTGATGGTGGAGTACGCCAAGAAGAAGCCTCTCCAGGAAGACCCTCCCAATAACAATCTTTACGTGGCAGTCTCGACCACTTCAATGGGAAGGCAGAAGCTGTACCGCGCCCTCGACGCCGTCGGCCGAGGACTGATCTACTGCGACACCGACTCCGTCGTGTTCAAGGAGCGTCGGGGTCATCCAGTCCTGCAGCTGGGTAACTACCTCGGCGATCTGACGTCGGAGGTCGCCGGCGATCAGGACACGAATTACATCTCCAGCTTCGTATCGGCCGGGGCGAAGAACTACGCGTACGTCACCACCGGCGGCGACGAGGTGGTGAAGGTGAAGGGGTTCACCCTACACCACGCTAACGCTCAAAGGGTGAACTACGGGTCCATCCGGACTCTCGTTACCGAGAACCTGCGAGACGGGTGTATAGAGACCGTCCACCCCCACTCCATACGTCGCGATCTACGTACTCTGAAAGTGTACTCCAGGGACGAGGTCAAGAAGTACTCCGCGTGTATCACGAAGAGAGTTTTCGACGTCGCGTCGTACGGGTCCAAACCGTACGGGTGGTGACGGATTTTTTTTTGTAAATTAGTGACTGTATATATTTTTAGAATGTCTCTTTTTAAAGAAGGTTTGAACGCGTGACGGTGTTCCGTATGTATTACCGCGAATTCTTAAAGATTGTACGTATTACTGGGAATAAAAGTGAGAATTTTTTTAAAGACTGTATATATTACTAGGAATAAAAGTGAGAAAGACGTCCCGTATTAACCCGAGTAAAAAGTGTGAAAGATGTTCTGTATTACTCTGAATAAAAGTGAGAAAGACGTTCTGTATATTACTACGAATATAAATGAGATGTCTTGAAGATTGTCTGTATTACTGAGAATAAAAAAGTGTGTTTTGTAAAGATCTCTTGTATATATTACTGGGAATGCGTGAAGTTTTAAAAGATGGCTTGTATATATTACCGCAGAGTGCGATTTTTAAAGATGTTGTCAATATTACTATGAATAAAAATGAGAAGTCTTAATGGTGGTCTGTATTGCTCCAAACGTGGTGTGTTTTTGTAAAGATGTCCTGTATATATATATAAAGAGTGTGAAGTTTTAAAGATTGTCTGTATTACTACGAATTAAAAGTGTGAAAGATGTTCTGTATATATATCGCTGTGAGAAGTCTGGATAAAAAACCGCGAGTTTTGTAAAGATGTACCATATATATATTACTGGAATGCGTGAGGTTTTTTTTTTTAAAAGAGGTTCTGTATTACTACGAATTAAAAGTGTGAAAGATGTTCTATATATATATATTACTGTGGGAAGTTTTAAAGATTGCCTGTATATATATATTACTACCAAATAAAAAGTGTGAAAGACGTTCGTTTCCTTTTGTTGTAGAATACGTTATATATATATATATATATATAGAGGGGTGTCTAGAATATATAAAGAGAATCCACCCTTTCTTTTAAGACACCCGAGGTTCCCCGTGATTACTATAAATTATTAACTTCGGGGTTTAAGCTTTAGATAACGTATTTATAGGGTCTTTAGATAAGAAGGGGGCTTGAACAGAAAACGCAAACTCCCGTTTTTTTTTTTTTTTTTCTTTTTATTACACATGTACATAGATATAAGCGTGTATATATACAAGGGGTGATCACATTTTTATTTTACATTTATTTATAAAGGTATATACAAGCGATTACAATGACGGAAAATTAATCTACGTGCACACGACTAGTCAATCTATAGTTTTTTAAAAAAATATACTCTTATACGATGACACGAAATCGATCTACATATAGATATAGGGGTATATACAGGAGATTACAATGACGGGGAAATTAATCAATTAATCTACGTGCACACGACTAGTCAATCTATAGTTTTTAAAAAAAAAAAAATACTCTTATACGATGACACGAAATCGATCTACATATAGATATAGGTGTATATACGGGAGATTACAATGACGGGGAAATTAATCTACGTACACACGACTAGTCAATCTATAGTTTTTAAACGCATATCCGGTCTTATACGATGAGGCAGGGGTCTTCTTCGACTGAAAGTTGGTGGACCGCGCGCCTCTCGGGTCGGGACCGCTGCCCGTGGCCCCCCTTAGTGAGGGAGTCTTCAAATGCTGTCGCTTCCTTACTCGGTTCCCTAGTCGTTGGGGGTGGTGGTGACATCTGTGGGCGAGTTGTGGTCTATTTCAGATTTTTTTTTTTTTTTTTCTCTCACTGGCCGTATAACCCCGAGTTTGAGGCGCTGCTACCCCGGTGGCGCAGCAACAGCCGCGCGCGGCGTCTTGACATAGATGACATTCTGAGGGGGTCTCACCTCCCTCTAACATAGCCTTGAAATATTCGCAATGATGAACAGTCACATCCGGCCGGATAGTATCGCTTGGTATGGGGCGCGTCATCAATCTCTTTGGATAGGCTTTATTCAGAGCGCTCGCTAAGATTCTCATTTTCTCGCTAGTAATTTTTCTCGGTGGCTTGAAACTTATACTCGTATCGTTCCATAACATAGATATAATTATCTCCCAAATCGTCCTCTCCCAACAAATCCCGGGTATATTCTTTACAAACGCGTGCACTCTGAATCTCGTTCCAGTTTTTTCGGCCCAGTAATAGACTGGAGATAACATTTTTCGGCGGCGGCGGCGGCTTCGGCTATAAAATCCTATAATGAAAAAATCCTATAGCCTTTTTGAGAGGGAAAATCCTATAGGTACCTTCCCTCTTCTTCATCTCATACATTTCTGTAGTTTTATGTATCCATGGAGACCATTCAGCAGGAGTGATTTTAATTTTCTGTGGAGCCAAGGGAAAGTCATTGTGATAATCGTGCAAATGTTCAGGATACATAAGGTCAACCTCTAGAATGAAACCACAACTTATGCACATCACATCAAATTGCTCTTGCTCAGTTGGGGGAGAGAAAATGAAAATTGTTCAGATGTAATGAATGTGTGAAGGAAAAGCCATACAAATTGACTCCATCAATGTAGAGCAGATAGTGTGTTTCTTTACTTGCATCATAATTTGTCAGATAAGGATTGCTGGCTGCTGCATATCTTTTAAACACGCAAGATGTACCTCCGCGAATTCCTCTCTCGATAAAGTTAATCATATCAATATCACTGAAGAGCTCCAGTTTTATCTTAGACATTTTGAGCAGAGCACCAAAACTATACTGTGGTAGAGAGATATAATTTGCACAGTCCAAGCTATAATATTTAAAACACATAGCACTGAATTATTCGAACACATCAATTAAAATGGCATCGCATTGTAAATATATCTCATGTAATCTTTCAAGGTAGTACAACGAAATGTGTGCCACACTTTTCCTAGCATGGAAAAAGTCATTTTAGTTATAGATTTGTTTTTCAGTTTATCAAAGAATTGTTGTTTTGATGGGAGTCTTGTTTGTTTCAGCTTTTTCAATACTATCCAGATAATCATAGCAAAGACACCTTTCCTCAACAAGAGCTTAAACTGACTGGATGATTTTGCCAATTGTCTGGTGTAGAAGAAGCAGTTTTCTCCATTTGCTCAAAGACTCTGTCAGAGTCTGCAGGGAACATTGCAAGAAATTGTAACTGTCAATGAAAATAAAACTGTCTATGTACACATAGAGAAAAATTTTCTTTGTTACTAGCAAGAACGTGAAGATTATGATAATTCCTCCTTTTTTTCAAACGTTGATAAAATTAATTTAATGTCGTATGACAGCCCACCATGTGCAATGCATACTAATTTTTGGATTCAGATGCAAAAGTGAGATTACAGCGATTGCAAAGACAGGAACGATATGCACCATTTAAATGGTCATGATCGATTCTTTTCTCATTATGATGATTGAATTTATAATTGCATAGGGAGCAGTTTGTTTCTTTTGTGATGTGATTTCAATTCTTCTTGGGTTAGCTGTGCAGGCTTATAATATTTGTGTAAAAATACACTGAATTTCGAGAAATTGAACTTGAAGATAATGTAAAAATTTTCTACCGCATCCTCACCAGTATAACAAAATAGCTCACCATCAAACTCACGGTGTATGCAGATACGTTTCCCTGCGACAGCTATTGGATAGTGTTTTGCATCACCTTCTCATTTGTTAACTTTATGTTTTGTGATTGTACACTCTCAAAATCATAATATATTTCAAATTCATTCATGTACAGTGCTCGATAATTTTTTTAACTCTTTTACAGCACCCTTTTCTGGAAGAACATATCGTTGCAGATCAGAATCACAAGTTTCTTTGTGAACCTTTAACTTTTCTTTTGTTTTGAACAAACATAGACATTTCCTGCACACAAAACTTGCACGCTTGCTGTTGCAGAAGCTGCTACCAATGAGTCGTGATAATGATCGGATGATGTAGAAGTGTTTTTATCAAGCAAAAGATCAACTGCTTGTGAACAATGTACATTGTTGGTTGCGCTTATATACAATGGGAAAGGTCCTCCTCCCTCTTCTGAAGCCATACACATTAATCGAGTGATTGTTATCCTTTTCAAAGAGAGGAACATTTTTCAATGTCATTGGAAATGTAGCATTGCTAGTGTCTCAAGGTGTATAATTTATGAGTGTAGCGAGATGCTATTAGTGGATTCCTTTTAACTGGAAAAAGATGTGCTAATATGCAATACAAGAAGCACTTATCATCTTGGCACTTAATGTTTACAACAGCTCTTTTGGTGATGATCTCTTTTGGTAAGGAATGTGTAGATGAGTTACCCCCTCTTAGCGGCTTGAACTGGGAAATGTTGAGCTTTAAAAGCAGTATGCATCTTACTGTCCATCCACTCCCTTGCTTTAAAAAACACTATCATAAAAATCTGATTATTTCTGAGAAGCACTCAAAAATAGTGGATTTAAGAAAAGTATCATCTTCAAAGATTGGTTTAGTTTTGGAGTTGAAATATGGTTCAATTATGATTTTTCTTCTTCTTGTCTGTATTTGATAAGTTTCATTTGAAGAGTTAGTTGTACCTTGATACATGATAGATGTGTTAAGGCAATACTTATTTTGCCTTCACTTTACTATATGCCTCCTTAAACAGGAAAAAGTTCTATATCATATTTGTAGTGCGAATGATGATAGACGGATTCTCTACAAATTTTATCTAAAGCATAAGAAGTGCACTCCATTTTTCTACTTGATGGGTTATATAAGAAGTGCACTCCATTTTTCTACTTGGTGGGTTATATAAGAATCGGATCTCAAAAATTTCTCTCAGTGTTTTTTTGTTCATTTATTTCATTTCGATAAACATGTTATGTATTTCATATCAGATAGATAAATAAATAAGGATAAAAGTATGTTCATGGAAAAGAATTAAGGTGGTACACCCTAACATATACATGTCAGAAGAGTAGTCTGATAATATCAACAAAGGCAGGTAAATTATTGCGTTGTAAGATTTTATGTGCAATGGTAAGCTGTTATATATCTTATATATATATATATATATATATATATATATATATATATATATATATATATATATATATATATATATATATATATATATATATATATATATATATATATATATATATATATATATATATATATATATATATATATATATATATATATATGTGTATATATATATATATATGAATTGTAAAAGTTTAGTTCTTTTTAGTAAAACGTATTCTGATTTACATAGATCACTTGATCCCAAGGCACCTGCACCTCTCTCTGTTAATGGAAGAAGATTCACTTCTTCTAAAAGCACAGACTGCATCTTTTCTACAATCAGTTGAGCAATGCGTTGACCCTTTGTAATGCAGTAATTTTTTGTTTGCTATGATTGAAGAGTA
>JAGTTF010002290.1:0-10086 GCA_019095985.1 Streblospio benedicti | reverse complement strand
AAACCCCATAAAAATTTTTTTCAAAAAAGGGGCTTAAAAAAAATAAAAAAAAGGGGGGAAAAATTGCCATTAATGAAATATAAATATATTTGCTCACTATCCTCTCCGTCATTGGTATATATGACAAAAAAACAACTGACTGTATTTTGTAAACAAAGAATCATGTGACGAACTTCTAGCTCAGCTATTCGGTCTCTAGTGAATCAGTATTGACTTCTAACTTCTTCCTCTGTCAGCGTTACGAAAGGGGTCACTATCATACTTATATAATTACTGACCTTGCTTCAAAGCGGCGCCCGTAGTGAATCTCGAATTTCGGACATTTTTACCCACCAGTGCCGTTTTGCGCTTCAAACCTAGGGCGCGTTCCTGCCTTACTATTTCATTTCAATGTTCCCATAATCACTGTGCGTTTCAATCTCTCTTAATTTACGAGAAAACTGGTTCATAAATGTCGAGTCGACAACGGGTTTTCTACGAGACCGCTTACTTCCGGTAAAAACGACTGTCCCGATAATAGTTTCACAACGGAGCACGGAACGGTACATATCGCATAACGCCCCCGCTACTGAAACCAAACCGCATCGACTGTTGAGATTAATCGTCGTGCTGTTATAAATTGATGGACTAACCATTTGCGTCCGTAGGACGCTGGCCGGGAGTGGAGATAAATCCATCCTTATTTTGTTGAAATAAAATATTGGCTGGAAACTATGTCAGCCATTTTTCTTTATCGTCTGGGACCTATTTACGTGCATGGATTATCCAAAATGTCCAATTTGGTGAACCGAAACGTACGAGAATACGGACCCATGACTCAACCTGAGGTGTGGTGCTGGCAGTGTGGCTGTTATGGTCACTCTGGTAGGCACTGCCCTTGGCCTAGTACAGTGAAAACCTCTGGCATGGAGGTTTACAAACTGCCACATGTCGAGGCAGGACACCATGGTCATTTAGCTTGGGTGCTGTCTGTACATGTTATGACAGCTAATGCTGGAGGAACTTCACAAATACAAACACGAGTTTCAGGATATATGCAAGGATGTACACAACCGCAAAGGTTGTGTTGTACCTGGCGTGTCTAAAGGATTGTTTGTGTAAGGTGGTGGTGCCCATTGATTATGGCTACGTTCGAACTTGTCTAAGACAGTTCAAGGTGGTTATAACTGGTTGGCAGGACAAAATCTTGCAAACTGGAAGCGGCCACCCAGATATTCTGGACAGTACGGTACACAGACGTCAGGACAGGCGGGTAATGATACCCCTCCATGGTTAAGGACAGTAGGCACACACACCCGTGATACGTCACAGGGAAAAACTGTCTTGAAATCTCCAGTCCATAAAGTGAGCTATCTCCTGTAGTCTGGGCCCTGTCCGCCGTACCACATCCGTTCAATCCGAGCATCTGTCTATTGTAGAAGCAAGATCTATGGTTTCATCCACTGGTCCAACTCTTTATGAACAGACATAGTTCCCTCAGCTATCTCCGGAGGTCCATGTTGGTGCCGCTCTAGACCACCCAGGAACGAGTCAAGCGATCTGCCCGACCAGAGTCCTCTGATTTGTCTGACTCAGAGAATGACCATCCTAGGGTGCCAAACAAGCGTTTCCGAACTGCCGTCCGGTGCTGGTCACTCGTGGGAAATATGAGTTTCAAGGGTAGGATCAAATCCTTTCCGAAATTCGCACAACCCAGGCCAGATCAGTCCTGGACTGATTACCTACACGGCCTTAACACGAGTGCTCAGGGGACATTTTTCATGCCTGCCTTGGAGTGTGCTATATGGTATGCACACAGGCTACAGGCACACAGCCTATTGATGAACTTGGTGGATGAGGAACTTGATAGCTGGGACTGTCTAGAGTTTGCTATGAATGCCCAGTTCAATGTGACAGAAGACAGTGCCACTGCTAGGCAGGATTTGATGATCCAAAAGCAGGGAAAAAGGGAAACCATGGCCGACTTCACAAAAGGCCTCCAGTTGTTGGCAAGCAGGCTTATGCAAATAACCCATTTGAACAGCAGGTCATTATGGAAGGCTGCGGGACAGTCTTGCTACTCCCTCTCTACATCATGTATTTGACGCCTGCAAGGAGGAGGCAGAACCCCTTCCCGTTTTGGAACTGCAGCACTTGATCCACCCGGAGAGCATTGATGAACCTGAGTGCTACAGGTCTCAGTTGTTCAACCAGGGCACTCCCAAAGATCTGAAACCGAAAACAAGTGGGAATCTCCAGGCTTCAGGGGATACTGTTCTCCTGTGCAAGGCTTTGAAGAGCATGCAGCTGGTTACGCATGAGTTTGGATGCTGGGAGTGTGGTGACAGAAGCCACATTAGACTCAACTGTCCGAGCAGGAAACCCAGCACACAGTACGAGGAAGGTTGCTGGGAATGTGGTGACTGTAATCAGCTCAGACGCAACTGTCCTCGACACCTCCTTGTAAGGTGCTCGTATTTTCTACACATGAGCAAAATATCATGTTTTATGTGCACAGAAAAAAAAATGTCATTAAAATTGCTATTTACATTTGACCACAGACATTTTCATCAAAGAATATAAATACTTTAGAGACACATCATTCTGATCAGAGTTTATCAGAAAATCTGTCTATATCTTTATTTTCCCAATTCTAAATATAACAACCCAAATTTAAAATTTACATAAGAACAATAGATACTTTAACACTAATTGGGTATTTGTAAAACGAACTTTTAGACAAGTGCTTGAAATTAGTGGTGAAAAATGGCGACCATCATGGATTATGGCAGCATCTTGAAAATTGTGATTCAGAATATATGTCAATTTGAGGATACATATTTTATGCTACATGTGTATCGAATTTCATGTTTCTATGTTCTACAGATGAAAAGTTATAAGTAAAAATGTTATTCCAATTGATGTCTCTTGTGGAGGTGACCATGGAAAAGGACGATTTGATATATGTTCGCACCGATATTTTACATACATCCATACTTCCCAAAGCCCTGAGTACCTACTGAACAAAATGAGATAGGATGTAGCTTGCTTGTAAAAAGTACTTTAAAGCCAAGGGCGGTTATTAACACAAAAGATTACGTTTGGAACTTGGTCTCAAGGTTGGGCTCCACAAATCGGAATTAGGCATTGAGAGGTGTGTCAGAAAAAAGCACTCTCCCCAGAGCATACAAAGTCAAAAACAATCATTTCCCCCAGGAAGCTGTGTGAAACAATAAACTAACAGTGTAAGCTAAGGGTGTACATTATAACCATCCAAACTCTGTTATGGGTTTAAAAACAATATACTATAATGGAGATTGGTGTTTTTACCAAATTGACAGTGCTCTCCTGTGTAACCAGACAAGCATACACACTTGTAATAGTTCACTTGGTCGAGACAGGTGCCATTCTCACATGGCTTGGATGTACAACCATCAAGGTCTAAAACAGAAAACATGTGCATGTTGGACGAATGGACGGACGGATGGACGGATGGACGGACGGATGGACGGATGCAATTAATTATACAAGCCAGTGTATAAAACACTGGAATTAATTGCGTCCGTGCGTCTATCCATCCGGTTTGTTACCCCCTCAACAGGTCGCATCATTTGAGCTAGGATGCTCATATTCTGCATGTTGTTTGGAAATGGTGACCACAAGAACCCTATTTCATATGGGCCCAAACGGTCCATATTTGGGGGCCCATTTAGGCCCATTATTAGGTCCATTTTACTAGTGAATCACATTCTATTACTATTTGAATGCACCATGAAAATCAATATTCTATAACCACAAACTCCAGACACATCGGCTCCAAAAACATTATCCACTTCTTGGTAATAGATGATACTGCTATAAATCAATAATCAGCCAATATATAGACAGTGACATTCCAGTGTATTAAACACTGGTTTGTCACCGGGGCGCTTTTCATTTTATACACTGGCTTGTACCCAATTAATTGCGTCCCCTTCCATCCTTCCATCCGGTTCGTTACCCCTCTACAGGTTGCATCGTTTGAGCTAGGAGGCTCAAATTCGGCATGTCGGTTGGAAATGATGACCACAAGAAGCCTATTTCACATGGGCCCAACGGTCCATATTTGGGGCCCATTTGGGGCCCATTAATAGGTCCATTTTACTAGTATCAAATACGCTTTTAGCCATCATGGAAAAAATCAATATCATAAGGCAGCAACATTAGTCTACACTGGTGCTGTTAGCTGCTGAAATATGATTATTGATATTTTGCCAATATTTAGACAGTGGCATTCCAGTGTTATCCAGGTATAAAACACTGGTTTGCCCTCACTGGGGGCACTTTTTGTTTCCAGTGTTTTATACACTGGCTTTGTAACCATTAATTGTGTCCGTCCATCATTCCGTCCGCCCGTTCATCCGGTTCGTTACACCTCTACAGGTCGCATTGTTTGAGCTAGGATGCTCAACTTTGGCATGTAGGTTGGAAATGGTGCGGGCAAGAACCCTATTTCACATGGGCCCAAATGATCCATATTTGGGCCCATTTCGGCCCATGATTAGGTCCATTTGACTAGTATTCAATATGCTTTAGCCAATATGGAAAAATCAGTATCATAAGGCAGCAACATTAGTCTAGCCTGATACTGTTAGCTGCTGAAATGTGAATATTGATTGTTTGCCGATATATAAACAGTGGCATTCCAGTATTTTTCCAGGTATAAAGAACTGGTTTGCCCTCACTGGGGGTGCTTTTCATTCTACACATAGCTTTTTGTTTTCATTACTGCTATGTTCAAAATGAAAAAAAGTGCCCCTGGTGAGGGGCAAACCAGTGTTTAATACACTGGAATGTCACTGTCTATATATTGGCTGATTATTGATTTATAGCAGTATCATCTATTACCAAGAAGTGGACACATTTTTTGAGCCGATGTGTCTGGAGTTTGTGGTTATAGAATATTGATTTTAATGGTGCATTCAAATAGTAATAAGAATGTGATTCACTAGTAAAATGGACCTAATAATGGGCCCAAACGGGCCCAAATATGGACGGTTTTGGCCCATGTGAAATAGGGTTCTTGTGGTCACCATTTCCAACCGACATGCAAATTTGAGCATCATAGCTCAAACGATGCGACATGTAGAGGGTTAACGAACCAGATGGATGGACGGACGGGACGGATGGACGGACGGATGGACGGACAGACACAATGGTGGGTACAAGCCAGTGTATAAAACACTGGAATAATAAGAGTCAATGTGTTGCCAAATTCAATGAGCATTTGAATACCATAATGGGCCATATCATATGGTATGAAACCAATGGTAAATGTTTTGGAGGGTGCAAGTCAATTGAATAGCGCCCCCCCACCCAAGGTTATTTCCAGAGTCCCAAGGGACTATATGGAAAAAGGGCTGTACAGCTCATATCTTGGTGAACTTGTTAGAACAAATCCACATTTTTAAATATTTACACAATGTTCTTTTGGCCATTGCAGATGACAGGTCTGAAGTTATTTTCACCAAAATGTGTTTTTGCTCCTGGAGAATGTGAATATCTCGGTCATATAGTGTCATATAAAGTGATACAACCAAGCATAGCACTGTCACTGTTTCTGGTTATTGTTGTATTTTTTATCCAACTGCATTCCCCAGAAAGGTGATGTTATGAATACATTGTTGTTGCTGCTGAAAAGGCACAATTTGGAATTGGTCAGAAAAATATCAATACACTTTTCAGGAACTAAAATGAATATTCTTGAATGTGTTCATTGTGTTGGTATAAAAATAATTTTGGTTCATATTTCTTTTTGTCATAACAGTATATATTTACCTTTGTTGACAGTTTCGTCAACTGCTGTTGGGATCATAAAAATGTTAAAAATAATTAAATAAAGTCCCTACACCAGTGTGTAAACAAGTTTATTGCGATTTTGACAAAGATACAAGAGTGAAGGGAAGAAGATCACTGAGGCATAGTATAGGCAGTTGTACCCAACATATGAAAACATACCATGTATTGTACTCCAAAATCCACAAAGAAGGCAACCCTCTTTGACCAATAGCGGATCACCCATGATCAATTGGTTACAATTGTTCCAGGGCCCCAGCAGATCTGTTAGGTAAATGGTAGGTCTTACTGAATGTCACATTGAGAACTGTAAAGATTTGTCTGGAACAATGAGTAAGATCATGTTAGAAAGTGAAACCTTCGCATCACATGACATGGTTTCCTTTATTTATAAAACAACCCTATCGATAAAGCTCTCCAGACAAGAAGGGAGCGTTTTAAACCATAACAGAACTCTGAAGTAGCGTACATTATTGAACCCAAATGACATCATGGACATTTGTGAATTAATACGCACAACAACATATTTTCAGTTTCGATGAACAATCTACCAATAGAAGTTCGGCACAGCCATGGGGAGCCCAGTGTCATCAATAGTAGCAAACCAATGCATGGAGACCAAAGCAGCAGCTACTGCCACAGTGACTTGTAAACCACAACTATGGAAGCGGTATGTGAATGATTGTGTTAGAGAAGATAAAGAGATGAGATACCCACAACCTCACAGACAATCTCAATGTAGTAAATGAGACTAGTAGTATCAAGTTTATGCATAAAGACGAAAGAGACAGAAGTATTCCATTTCAAGACACAGTGATCATAAAAAATCGGACAGGAGCCTCAAATTACTAGTTTAGAGAAAGAAGACACACACTGACCAGTACCTACACTTCTCCTCCAACTACCCTTTGCAACACAAGCTAGGTGTTATACGTATCCTCTTAGATAGAGGGAATGACATAGTGACAGAAAAAGTTGACAGACACAAAGAGTATCAACACGTAGTTGAAGCTCTCGACAAGATGTGTCTATCCTGATTGGTCTTTCTGATGAAGACGAAGAGAAATGAAAACAAATAATATGATACATATACTGTAAGTATACTGTAACATACTGTAAACCCATAGTTCTGGGAGGGCCTCCAGTGCTCAGTTACACAGGTAACTGCAGAGTATAAAAAGTAGGTTGCTATAATAATAAGTTGCTCAGGACTAGGGATTTAAGTTCCCCAATGTTACACACACACCTCTACGGTTGTTTTGTTTGCTATGGCCACTTGTAGGATTAGGGGACTCAGTACACTATCACCAGTACTGAAAAAGACATTAGAACTTGAGATTCTGACAAACCTGCTTCAGACCAGACAGACAGCATAGGTAGGACCGACAACCTATTCTCATGTGGATGATAGGCCCCATAAAACCATCTTTGAGGCTTAGCCGGTGGCTACCTCACCACACACTCTCTCTCTGCATGGACGTTGTGACCCACGTAGCATGCCAAGAAAGCGAGCTGCCACTCGTGTCAGCAGTTGTGCAAAGTTCTACTGTGGGGGCCTTTTGAGAGGCGAGGGTCTGCACACCACCCACTCAGCAAGAGGCATTGACCCGGGTGTGAGGTGTACATGTCCGTCATAACAGCTCAACGAGGAGTAGATCGAATCAGGAGAGTCAGAGCCAGAAGGCTACCCCCCTACGCAGGCGCGTAGAGCAAGCCACAGAATCTGTCCTGTCAGCCATGTGAACACAGCAGGCGTGTAGGAGAACCCACTTTGTTCACAGATTGGTGTTGTGACCAGGATCTCATGGAAGTACATGCTTGAAATCACAATGCTGTACTAGTATTTGCACCACATCTCCTCTCCATTATCCCCCAGTTGGAGGCAACTGTTGCCTGACAGAAGGTGGAGTTGCGAAAGGATCAGCTCCTGCAGGTGCAACTGAATGAGCTGGAGGTGAAGCAGCAGCGGCTGCATAGTCGTCCAGTCAGGGAACCGGAACCAGCCATGGAGACGGATGGGACAAGCCTGATTTTGCGACTAGCCCGCCAGCACAAACTCATTTGCTTCCCACGATGTAGCACCAGGGAGGACAAATGTACTATTACCCAGGAGGGGTTGAAAGAGCCCACGGGGCAGATTATCAGTCTGCTGATGCGGCACTATATGAGTTCACCCTTTGTGAACGCATTGGCGGAATTTGATGAAGAGAAGCATGGTAGTGATGTGGGGGGCAGGAGGTTTGGGGCCAACGGGTCTTGGGCGGGGGTTGGTTCCCACCCGCCAGAATTGCTGGAAGTGTGACAAGCCAGGTCATGTGCACATGGACTGCCCGGAGTTGCGAGTCCACAGAGCTCAAGGAGTAGAAGGAAAGATCTGACAGACTATTACGACGGTATCGTGTGCAGTGCTTAATAGACTGACAGGAAGTCAGTCGCTCCTGGGAGAAGAACCATCAGCTGGTCCCGCACAGGAGCCGTCGAAAAACGAATGATCAGGGTGAATATGCCGCTAATTCCTCCTGCTGGGATATACCATGTGGCTGCCCACCGAGGGGCAGGAAGGTGATGTGTTGCAATAGAAACGCTGACGTGGGCCGGGAAATGGGGATAGGGTTCTCTAGTTTTCTGTGGTCAAGTGGGGTTGTGGGGAAAAATGCATCGATGGGATTTGGACCAATGGGATTCACGTGATTCTACCCAGAAGCCTTGAACTAGTTTGCCAGTGGCAGGACGCAGTGCAGCTGCACGATCACCGTTGCTGAACTCAAGGGACATCCCTGCCATTCAATGGCATTCCAGTGTATGCGGAGGGCTTGTCGAACTGTCCCCCCTACTGGAAGGGACTGGCGGGTCAGCAACCTATACCCAGTAGGGGACCTAATGCGCAGCGATATGGGGACCAGGACAACAAGCAGGACAGGGCGCTCGGCGCCTCAAGCCGGGACGAGTCCGCTGGACCTCTTGGAAGGTCAGTGGAGCCGTTTTTTACCAGAGCAGAAAGTGCAAGGAGTACTCGCTTGAAAAAGGGGTTGCTAAATGCAAAACATTTAGGAGGCTTGGTAGCCTAAGCAAGAAACAGCCAAGCAAAAGAGTAGAACCTAGCCGGGGTAGATCTACCGTACCAATGCCCGGGGGGGAGGAAGTTGGGGCTCTGCCAGGGTCTGGCGAAAAAGCCGGGCTCTTTGGACTCGATTTACCATACACCACTGCTCCCGATCTGAATATCGCAAAGGTCAGCGGAACAATGCTGCAGACTGCACACTCGCCTTTCGGCACTGTCTGGGAACCAAAGGAGTCAGGTGGAGAGACAGTGTATCAATGTCAGGATGCGGACGCTGAATTTGTGGCCATATGCAGGACTTGAGGGATTGTCGGGCACCATGCTGGTGTGTAATATCACTGTTTGGATCAATTATGTTCTCATGGAGACTTGTATGGACACTGGCTCAAAAGCTCAGCCTGCTAGCTAACAAATTCTACAAGGAACATAGCAACAAGTTAGAGCCACTCCAACCCACCCAGGTTCATTTGACTGGCCCTGGTGGCAAGTCTCTGAATGTTATTGGCACAATCATTTCCGTGATTTATGATTTATAGGAAGTTAAAAAATATTGATTGTTAGAATCTTATATGTATGGTACAGTAAACAATATTTTTTTATGTTAGATGGAATGGATATGTTTCTGAACTTTTATGTTAGTAATGGAGTTCGACAGGGTAATATATTGTCACCTTTTTTTCTACAATTTGTATACTGATGAGATCAGTGTAAAATCTTAATAGACTGAGAGATGGGTGTGCTTTTAAATGATTGTCAAGTTAACCACCTGTTTTATGTGGATGATGCTGTGTTATTGGCCCCGTCTCCATCTGCTATGCAGAAATTACTCGCCATGTGATAAGTTTGCCAGTGAACATGAATTAGTATATAATGTGAAAAAGGTGTTTTAATGTGTGTTAAACAAAGAAGGTTAAAAAATCTGAGCATACCTGCAATGTATTTAGATGGTAAACAACTTAAGATTGTACATGAGCAAAAATATCTTGGTGTGTTTCTTACTGATACAATGAAAGATGACTGTGATATAAAAGAGATAAATAAGGAGTATTTATGCAAGAGGCAATGTTCTTATTAAAAGATTCAAATTTAGCAGTATTGAAATCAAAAACAAACTATGTAAAGCGTATTGTGCCAGTTTTTACTGTATAAGTCAATGGAGGAATTTTACTTCTTCGGTATTTTGAAAGATAAAGAGTGCATATAATAGAGTT
>JAGTTF010002286.1:0-17744 GCA_019095985.1 Streblospio benedicti | reverse complement strand
TTGAATGGCTTATAACATTGCCTTGAAGTTTCTCATGCTGCTCATTTTCAACTATCTTTTCATCAACATTCTCAACATCTGATTCTGAGACTTTCTGCAATCTGTTTACCGATACTCTTACATATACACCTCCATGTCTCACAAAAACTATGCGTCCATCTTGGAACACTACTTTACCAGGTCCAAACCAACGCATGTTCCCATCTTTTTTGTAGAATACTCTATCTCCAGGATGAAACACTTCTTCAACAGCTCTTATGTTATATCTCAAGGCTCTCCTTATTTTTTCGTCTGCTTCGCATTTCATGAAAGCTTTTCTACTACAATGTAAGGCATTTAGGTGTTTTGCTAATACATCACTGCTGGTTGTTCCCTCTAGCGCTGGCAAATTATCAGTAAGAACATTTGGAAGATCAGGATTTTTTCCTAGCACTAATTGATAGCTTGAGTATCCTTCCCACATTTGTAAAGAATTCTTAGCACAATTAGCCCAAGCCAAAAGTGTCTCCATATCTATATTGGCATGTTCTTCAACCAATATCTCCAGCATTCGATCAGTTACTTGATGATTCCTCTCACACAAACCATTTGACCATGGACTTCTTGCTGGAGTACTATATATATCAACACCCAAAACACTACACACATCTCTCATTTCTTCATTTGAAAATTCTCCACCGTTGTCAAACATAATTGTCCCAGGTTTTCCCCAGACAGAAACCCAGTGCTTTAACAGTTTGTCTATAATCTCTCCAGGTTGCTTGGTCTGCACAAACACACTGACGCTCAGTCTGGAAAACATATCAACCATATGTAATATTTTCCTCCCGTTTGACAAAATTTTCAAATCAATAGCAACTTTTTCGTTAAAATATCTTGCCATTGGCAATGCAACAACCGGCTTGGCTGGTGTTTTTGCATAAAGTTTACATGTCTTGCAGTTTTTGTATATACTATCAAGCTCCTCCTGGTATTCTTTTTCCCATATTCCTGCATCAACCAACAATTTTACCAGGCGCTTTTGTGAGGGATGTACAAATTGCCTATGTAGTTTCTCTAATGTCTTCTTCCTGTCTTCTTTGCTCAGCACACATAACTGTACTTTGCAAACTTCTTCAATCTTTGTCTCCATTCTGTTAATATTTACACAATAGTGACCAGATTCTGTGAAATCAAGAGGTACTTTCTTCCCAAAAATTTCAGCTTCATCATTTTCAATATCAAGCTTTATGTTTGCCTTTTTCATAGCTTTAAGCGAGAGTAGCAGTGGAATATCTGATTTCACAACGTCAGCATTTATTGACACTCTTTGCCCGGCCAACACACCAGGAATTCTGACTGTTCCCAAACTGGGGAGGGTTTCCCCCCCCACCAAACCTGAACACTTTGTTACTAGGGCTCAATTTTGCCTCCATACCAATGCCTTCAAAATAAAGTAGCATCCATCTTTCACCACAAACGGTACTACTACATGCGGAGTCAAGAACTGCTGCATTTTCTGTGTCATTGAATGAACTGGAATGAATCTGAGCAACCATTACTTCATTATTATGGGGACAGTTCCTCATAAAGTGCATGAAAGAACCACACGTGTGACACGTCATAGGTTTTCCGTCAGCTCCTTTTGAGTTGGTCCCTCTTCCTCGGCCTGTGTAGTTTCCTCGACCTTTACCCCTATTACCGGCAAATCGCCTATTGTGTCCTGTGGCATACACAGCTTCATCTCTTGATTCATCTATTACGTAAGTTGGCTCAACTTTAACCACTGTACTGCCACCACCTGTTGCCACACTTATACCCATAGCAGAGTCACCTTTTGAATTTTTTAATGACGTTTTTGCTTCTTCATAAAGGGTTTCTTGTTTTGCGAAATTCATTCCTGTAAGAACAAGTAAACGTTCTTCGGATCTTAATTTTGCTTGCCTCAATAATTTGAATGCCAAAATGACAGGGGTTATAACAATGCCTTTAACTTTTATTTTGTTGTACTTTGCATCAAAGTCATTTATAAATTTATTCATGCTGTCTCCATCCTTTCGCTGGCAATCTTCAAATTCTTCAAATTTTCCCCAGCTATCTGCTATGTCATCTATTGTCAAATGTTCATCCATAAATTTCAACAATTTTGCAAGTCCATCCTTTGCTTCTAAAACTTCTATTGTAACATTTTCAAACACTTTTTCTCTTATATTCTCCACACCATCTTCTGGTAGGCTTAGTGCTACAGCTAAACCTTGTTTTTCCTTTTCTAGACTGGTCAGGCGACTCCAAACATTCAGTTCCTTTTTGTATAAGTCATATGACTTATTCAAAATTGAGGGTGGAGTAGCATTTACTTTAGCCATTTTGTTTTTCAACTTACAGTTTGCAGTTTGAAACAATCAACTATACTGCACCAAATACATGTGTTCATAAACTTCCAACTTCACAGTCCACTATACTAGTACTCTGTAAACTTCCTTGGTATAACCACGCTCTGCTAGCACTGTTAAATACTGAGTATTTTAATTAAAAGTACTTGACAACTTAAAACTTTATTTTCCCTCCATAATTGTACACACTTCTGCACATGCTCAGAGGTGACCTCCTTGCATACTAATTACCAGGTTAATTAATAGCATTGTTACCAGGCACTACAAATATTTTTGTGCTTTATGCGTGTGATAAAGAATGGTTCAATACATGATGGAATGCAAAAATGTGAAATGATATTAATTAGGTATGTGCAGCGAGACTTGGTGATTGATAATTTGAAAAAGTTGAATCCATTCAAAGATGACCAAGGCATCTACCGTGCCAATACTCGTTTATCAAAAAGCAAATCATCTTTCAAATGAAGTAAAATTTCCAATAATCCTACCCAAGAGTTCTCCTTTGACTAAGCTTTTGATTTCTGATGAACATCATCGATCTGCTCATATGGGTACAGATTATACCCTAGCTAAGTTTATGCGATTCTGGGTTATTGGAGGTAGATCAACTGTGAAGAGCATCATTAGCCGATGCATGAAATGTAAAAAGGAAAATGCTGCAGGTTTGCAACAAATAATGTCTCCTCTTCCTGAAGAAAGGTTGAAGCCCTCATTTCCTTTCCAGTTTGTAGGTCTAGATTTCTTTGGGCCTTTCCACTGCAAGGTTAGGCGTCAGTCTGTCAAACGTTATGGTTGTATTTTTGTGTGTCTTTCTACAAGAGCAATTCATATAGAATGTGTCAACAGTTTGAGTCCAGCAGCTTCATTAGTGCTTTAATGAGATTCATTGCAAGAAGAGGTCAGCCAGAAAGAATATTCAGTGATAATGCTACTAATTTTCGTGGTTCACAAGATGAATTGAAGCATGTCATATTATCGCTTAATGATTCAGCCATGAAATTTGCAAAACAGAGAGGTTTCACTTGGCATTTTCATCCTCCATTAGGTTCGCATCATGGTGGTCACTATGAACGTCTTATTCGGTCTGTCTTAAAAGTATTACGAGGAATTACAAATGAGCAAAACATCAGTGAAGATAACTTAACCACGTTCCTATGTGAAGCTGAGCGTATTTTGAATGACCGACCAATTACTGCTGTCAACTCTGATCCAGAGAGTGAATTGCCATTAACTCCTAGTCTGATTCTCCTTCTCAGAGGAAACCCATGTTTGTCATTTGACGAGTGTGAGAACTGGTCACGAAAGTGTTATCGTCAAGCTCAATATTTAACCAATCTTTTCTGGAACCGTTGGTTAAAAGAATATGTTCCATCATTGCAAGTTAGGCAAAAATGGATGACTCCCAAGCGTAATCTGAAAGTAAATGATTTAGTTTTAATGACAGGTGAAGGCTATGCAAGAGGCTATTGGCCAATTGCACGAGTTACTGAGTTGATTGAAAGTTCTGATGGTTGCGTCAGAAAAGTTGTTGTGAAATGCAAAAATGGAAATAAAATAAGGCCTATTACAAAGTTAGCTTTGCTTGAGGCATCTGAATAAATTGATTCATATTGATAGAATGTTTACATGAAGTGTTTATGATGATAACTTTCCTATGGTTAAGAATGTATTTGCTGATTGGTAAATCATTATCGTATTCAGACTGATGACTTGTAGTTCATTCAGTGCAAAATCGAAAAAATGTGAATTGATATTTCTTACAATTCATGTGTGAATTAAAATGATTATTTGTAATATCATATTAATCTTATTATTATATTTGTTATACATTATGTTCATTTGCAACTTGTTCTTGTATTTAATGTAATTTCAAATAAGTTACTTAATATGTTATTGTTATTATGTTATTTTCATGCAAAAGTTTAATGCAGTGTTAAATGTGTTCTATTAGGTTTGTCAATGTATCGTTCAATAGTTCCCGATGGTGGGGAGTGTATGCAAACCTAATGTTAAATGTATTCAATCAACGTTGCACTGCAACTGCGAAAGACACCTGAACAGTACATGTACGTGTAACGTAAACCAACGTAACTGTGACGTATGAGCGTATAAATATTGCAGTATATAGTACTTATCGTCTGTCACTTAAAATGCAAGTTGTCTCAACCAATGTCAGGCGTTTACATGTAGATCTAATATTTTAATGTCAATGCATATTCAAATAAAGTTTATTCAAAGCTACAAAGTTACAACGTACACACTCCAAACTATGTTTGTGAAATCAGGACAACGTGGTGGTCGTTATAATATCACATTTCAAACCAGATAAATTGGGTTTGATGATAAAAACAAGAAAATATAATTTCTATGGAAAGGTTGCTTACAGGGCCAAGTTTGTTAAAGGTACGTAATACGTTAAACGTTTGTATATGTCAAACGTACGTTGCACGTCGCACTACAGTCATACAACGAGGGAGATAGGGAGGGTGGTGATGGAGACCATTTTATCTGCTCCGGACCTATTTTGCATTGTATATTGGCAGAAAGGGCGTGTGTGTCTATATGGCGGTTGGGGGTGGGGGGGGGGGCAGACATGGCTGGTGGTGGAGCCTTTAATATGTTCCAGATCTCATCAATATCAACCCGAGCAGCAGCAGAAAGGGGGTGATCGAGATGCACATTTAAGGGTCTGCACGTGTTTATCAGGCATAGGAGTAGCTGGAGGGAGGGATATTAGAGGGATCAAGCATTGCCACATACATGTAGTATGTGTATGGCTGTCACATATGACTGTGGGAGGAAGGTGATGGAGGTGTATTTAATCTTTCCCCGACATGTATAGGGACAGGAAGTGGACGGGAAAGAATGAGAAGGGGGAGCATTTAATCTGGTCCAGATCTCATCCGTTTCAACCAGAGCAGTGGCAGGAAGGGTGTGCATTAATTAACTACCTGTTTAGATGGGGATGGGGTAGAGAGGGTTGGTTTAGAGAACAGGAGTGTGGAGTGGCGGTGGAAGAGTGGGGATGAGTGGGACATTTAATCTGCTCCGCACATGTTAATCATGATGCAGTAATGTGGGGGAGGGATATCATAGGGATCAATCATTGCCATATTTAGTACATTTACTGTATAAATGGCAGTGACACATGATGATGGGAGGACGGTGATGGAGGTGTATTTAATCTTTCCAAGACCTGTATACTGGCAAGAACTGGTTCGAGGGATGTGGGACAGGAGGAAGAATGGGGAGGGAGGAGCATTTAATGTGTTCCGGATCTGATCTGTTTCAACCCGAGCAACGCCGGGTAAACATCTAGTATCCCATAAAGTAGATGCCCAGCTGTAGTGGCCAGCTAGTAGTGGAACAAGTAATCAAGTACTCCATCGCGAGTTGAGTCCTGTTATTACTTGAGTACAATTTGGCACTTGAGTATTCGATGTATGATATTGGCCATTTTATTCACCATCTTTGTTCTAAGTTATTTTGTTCTAAAAACAATGGGTGTCCTCCCTATGGTTAGCGTCTCACTAAATCTCAGCTCTACATCTACAAAATCCATATTGAAAAAGATTAGGTTTACAGCTTCTTGTCTTGTAGCCTACTGTGATGTATCTGTGGCGTCCTTTAAAATGGTCTATAAGTCAGCTTGTAGTTTTTGTCGTTTGCCTGAAACCAATTCATACAATCTTTGAACAATTGTATGAAAGGATCACTGGCAAAGTCTGTTGTAAATTCTCTTAATGAGATCTGTTTTAATACGTAGATACAGATCTATTTGACATTTATTTTAATCGGTTTGAATTTTGTAAACGAATGCCAAGTATTATTACACTTTTTCAATTATATTATCCAATTCAGAAATAAAAGAGTGTGCGCCCTTTTCTGCTTTAGACCGGGCAATTCCTGCTCTAAAATAATGTATACAAATTTCTACAATTTGTCCCTTCCCATTTCTTCCAACAAAGACGTGTCTTACTCTTTTTTTCTCAATAAGCAAAAAGTTGAAACACGGAAGATTTAACTTTGTTGCCACTGTGTCTGTTGATAGAGTTAAAATCTTTTGGCCAGCTTTTAACAGGACTACTGTTGCTTTTTATGAATTTTGTCACTCTTCTTTGATTTTAATTGATATGCAAAGTCTAATTTTTGCAATACATCCACAGCAATAAACACACATTCTATCATTCCGTGCAAAAATCACCGCCAATAACCCACGCTGATTGGTCAATCTCCATGCTCAATTTTGCAATGGAAAACACGCTCCCAAAAAACCCCACGGCGCTAGTCTAACCTCGTCACAATATCAATACAGCCGCTGACGTAGTAAGGCGTGTTTCATTGTTGCGGAGAGCAACAGTTTTTAGACTAACGCCTCCGCACGCTCAAAACTGTAGGAATTGATGTCTCCGTGCGCTCAAAACAACAAAATTGACTTAAATGTTGAATGTTATAATATGATTTATTTTAAAATAAAATGGATTTTAGTCATGATAGAATGGTGATTGACCACTTCGATTGTCGTGTCAATCGCAAAATTGAGGCATGCTGACGTCTGATTTACCCTCGCTTCGTTCGGGTAAATCAGACATCTTGCTCAATTTTTGCGTTGACACTCAATGTGGTCAATTCCTGCATTTTAACGCTGTTGTAATCTGAAGAATTATGAATCCATTGAATCAATTTTCACTTACTCAAATTGGCTTTGAAGTCGAGCACTGGGAGTAGGAAATATCTTATGATTAATCTTATACAAAGAATCTTATTTGGTCAGTGCTTATTTGATTAATTTTAAAGTAATGTAAGCAAAACCAGTTCTTTAGTAGGTCGAAGGTTGCAGCAGCCTTGCAGAAGTATAAAGTAGTTATGTAAGTTACTGGACTAGGTAATATCATCCCCTTTGTTAGACACACCTTGTTATTCCTTCTTAAGCCCACTGTAGGATTAAGGACTCAGTACACTATAGTACTGAGATTCAGCCATTAGGGCTCAGTTTCCTTGTAGACGCTAGTCGGATAGCACGTGGGGCTGGTAACCTATTCCTTCGGGGATAGCCTTCTATATATCTGACCTGGCTAGCCAGCAGCGGACCCCCATCCTCACAGCGCCTGGGACTGCGTGGCCGTAAAGGGGGCGCCCTGATCGTTGCGTGTCAGCTCCGGTGAAGTCCCTCCGTGTGCCCGGGGCCCATCGTGAAACCTGGCTTGTTAGGCACCAGGCACTCATCCAGTACGCTGGACAGTGGCCTGTACGCCAGGGTACCAGTTACAACGAGGAGTAGTAAAGGAAGCAACATCGTCCAGGGAGTTAGCCGTCCGTCGCGTGTCTCGAGCTCCGGCTCGTGGCGACACTAAAATAGCACAGGCGTGGCCCAGCCATCGCTGGGTGTCGCGACCGACTCCAGATTGTTTACAGTTTGGTGCCGTGACCAGGACCTCACGATGGTACACGCCTGTGGGCACAATACAATGTGAGATCCAGTTACCATGTCCGACCCACAACATCCAGAGGGGTGGTTAACAGGTATCAGAACACCTTCTCTGCTAGATTAGCCAGGAGTGGTCGAAGAGGCAGTGCTGCCCAGTCGTTGACCGAGAAGAAAGAAGAGATAGGGTCTTGACCCGCGACGCCTAATCCACCATGAGGCGATCCTCGCAAACCCCAACACACTATGTCGGAAGGGGAGCAAGAGGTTGTGTACAACGCCGAAGAGAAGCGTGTGAAGAAACATCACGTGGCAAAGAAAACCCACTGACCACAGAGTGAGGCCGAGTACTCACCACACTTGATACACAGTCGCAATGCCCTGACCTTAAAGCGGGGTAGTCTGACGGGCGGAGTGCGGGCAGGTCCTATGACCCACACTGCTCCTGCACCGCAGCTACAGGCTCAGGCCAGGACATTGACTTCAATGACTCAAGAAGACCCTGTGCTGACACAGTCTGATGCGGGGAAGAAGTCTCTGCAAGGCATGCTCGTGGTACCAAGCGAGCATGACCTGCAGCCTCCCCGTAACAAGGGACGGCGACGGGCTACCTGAGAAAATAAGCAGGAGTGGATCTTCACGTAGGTGAGGAGACTGGCAACCAGGACAGCGAAGGAGCAGAGGAAGATGTGCGATGAGACAAAGTGCCTATGGGCAAGGCCAGCGCATTAAAGTGGGCTACCACCCAGAATCAGACTTGCAAATTAGGGGTTATGGGAGCTCTGCGAACTCTGGACACAGAGGGAAGAGAAGGTGGCACCTGCCAAAAACAAACCTAGGGCACTTAGGGAGACAATGGAAGAAGGGCGCCATTTGAAGTGCGACCTTACAGCGAAGTACTAGAATACCGCTTTGGGAGGCTCATTGAGGTCTCCGGGAGCCACATCAGCAGGGTGTTCGGGGAGTTGAAGTGGACGCAACTCTGCTGCTTAGAGGAAATGCAGGCATTGATGGGAGCCACCGCAGAGTGTGTATTACCTCGGGGGTGGTCTGCGACTTTCCTCCAGGAACAAAAGAAGGACTACCGCTGCAGTGGATACAGCAGAATGACGCCTACAACTTGACACTCAGGACAGCGAAAAGGTGTTACAACACAGCGCTAGCGCCCGACATTCGCAACAAGATTGCAGAAACTGGGCGCAATGGAGCAAATCATGTTAGGCAGCAGTGGAGAGAGTTGATGGACGGAGCGTTAGTCTCGTGACACTCATTCGCCACCACGCCGAACAGAAGAAATGGGAGCAGGACACAGCTAGTCTGCCTCGCCTTCCGCCTATGGGGGAAAATGCGGGCCCCCAACACCGGGGCACCATGCGAGCTGGGGAATGACAGCCCCGCCACCACCTTTAGAGCCATGGATGCGACAACCTCGAAATCTCAACTCCTTGAGAACCGAGGTTACACGACTAGAGGCCGATCGCGAAGAAGAGAAGCGCCTACGGGCATGATTCACAGAGCTGCAGACATGGACCAGCCAGCATGGGTGTAAGCCAGATTCCAGATCGTGCCGCATCCACCCCTGTAGGCGTCTCACAAGGCCCTGGCAGGGAGACAGCCAACAGTAAGGGGTGCCTGGACGCATAGGTGAATTGCGAGCCTTAGCAAACCCTTTTGTGCAACGCTTTCATAGACCCCCTGGGTAGGGGCTCTGAGCAGTATCTCATGGAAGAGGCCGGTTGGAAGGAAGAGGAAGCAGCAAGTAAGAGGCAGCGCCCTTCCCCGATGCAAGTGGAATTGGCGACATGGTCGCAGAGTCAACCTCTTCGGAGGACAATGAATTACCGCCCGGCGTGCCAATAAGTGTGTCCTTTTAAGAATCGCATTAAGAAACTTTCACATGTTCAGCAAGCCCAACCGCATCGAGTCTTGGCCCGACTATGTCCAACAGTGGTGGAGACCATCCCGGTTATACAGAGTTCCGTCCCAAGAGTGGGCAGGATGGCTGGTGGACCGGTTGAAGGAAAGGCGCAGGTAGCCATGTTGAACCTCCCTCTTGAAACAAGACTGGTGTCAGCAACATCGAGGGAGTTAATGCGGTTTTGCTAATGTAGAGTGCAGGCATTGTGGCAAGAAAGGCCACGTCCGCACTAGTTATTTTCAAGCAATACCTGAGCAGATAGCCGAGTGGCATTGGCATCCTCCAACAAAGCGGCCAAGAGGAATGGTGGACAACAACGTCCAAGAATAACTCAGCCCAGAACATGAGCTCTCTGGCCTTTGCAAAGCCAGAGGTAAATGAGTATGCAAAGGAGCTGAGTCTTGGTGCGACCACATCGTGTGCCGTTTCTGAGTGCAGTAGAGGGAATGTACACAAATGTTGCACTAGTTTAGTAGCGACTGGACGACGGCTTGGTAGCATGCAGGAAACAGCGGACACAGAGACAAAAGCTTCGCTACCCAGGGGCCATGAGGCCCACTGGAAAGGGGTGAGGACATGGGGTTGAGTTGCAGAACACCCTATGGGATCATGTACGAAATTGTCATCCCATGGCTCGCTTTAACGTCGATCCAACATCAGCAGTATACTCTAGCAGTGGACCGGGGCGACTGTGGCATCTCCCTGCCTGGCGAGCCACACGATTCGTTGTGAGCTGCAATGGGAAGGCGTATCAGTGTCTATCAGAAGGAGAAGACATCACGCAAAGTGGTGCAAAGCAATGGCCTCACCAGAGGCCACTCTCGTATATTGGGTGTTGTGTAGATCTCGCAGGGTCTGCGCTCCCAACGTGTAGATACGAGGGGACACCTTCAGACTACTCTTGAACAGCGGTGTATTCAATATTGAAGGAGCAGCTGCTGCACTTCAACCAGTGAACCTCATGCTCATCGATGTGACGGGGGCAGTACCAAATTGACCTGTCGTTAGCAGGGGCGGCATTATCCACAAACAGTGTATGTCGTGCGGATTAAAGGTCTCGAACTTCTGCTCGACACGGACTTCCTCGCTACATATGAGGTTGAATTTGACGGGGCATGGCCAGTGCGCATTAAGACAGACAGATACTGTTGGGAGTGTGCTGAAGGTGAGAGCAACGACCTGGTGCGAATGGACAAGACAGTGCGAATTCTCCCACAACGAGTGCAGTGATTGTCTTGTCATCTTTAGGACCTCTCAGGATGGGGGCGCGAGGTGCTGGTGGAAGGGGTGTCAATTTGGGTGACCCTCTTCTCGTGGTGCCGTCACTGGAAATAGTTGAGGAGGACGGAAGTGTTCGTTGACACAGGAGAACCAGGGGACTTTGTTTCAACAACTAGAGTGTCATGGCCAAAATCACCACCTGCCAACCACAGATGCGGGCGTCTTTACGATGCGAATCAACCTTCGGCGAGGATGAGAATCTCTCTGCCTGGCGAACATGGCAGATACCCACAAACAGGGCGTAGTGTCAACGCTGTAGGAGCACGACATGGGAGCGGGAGTGGACCAGCCGGCACTTGATCCCAGAGAGTATGGGTCTTGAGTCCTCTCTGATCAAGAGCGACTGTAAGTTGTACTTTTTTTCAGAAGAAGCTCCAGCACGACCCGACAGCTGAGCGCACTACTGGCGAAGTATCCAGAAAATTCCCCGAGCATCTTTGCTGCATGCTACCGACCGAGGGAGAATTAGCACCAGACGAGATCGCCAAGGTTGGACCCTGGTGATGGAATAGAGGACATTTTCATAGGACCCGGGATCCCCGGGCTCCAAGGATTTGATCCACCACAAAATGACACGGGAGACTCGACGCCGATCAAGCAAAAACTACTTTCGCCACTCACAAATTGAGCGAGAGTATGCAGACACAGAGCTGGACAAGATGTTGGAGAGCAGAGTCATCCACATGTCCAAATCGCCATGGGGAGCACCGGTAGTGCTGGTCTGTAAGAATCAGAAGAGCTGCGATTCTATATCAATTTTGGCAGGCTGAATGAAGTTACCCGGAAGGACGCCTACCCGCTACCACATATTGATGAGTGCTTGGACACCCTCGAGGGGTCTAAGTACTTTAGCATGCTTTCTTGATCTCGCGAGCGGTTATTGGCAGGTTGCCATGGACCCAGAAGACACGGAAAGACAGCTTTCGTGACACATCGTGGTCTCTTTCAGTGGACTGTGATGTCCTTCGGCCTCTGCAATGCGCCAGCGATTTTTGTTGCCTCATGGAGACGGTACTTGCAGTGGAGCCAATGCCTCGTGTGCCTCGATGCCATGCTCGCCTTGCTGAACCTCCACAGCCACTGACCGAGGTAAACCAAGAAAGGGATGTCGTTTAGATGGACTCCAGAGCAGCAGAAAGCTTTTAAGAAGATAAAAGAATTTCTGGAGAAGCTACCGCTTCTACTATCCGACACACGATACAGCATTCCATCTGAAAGTAGATGCGAAGCCTGTTTGCCATCTGCGGGACACTGGAACAGGAGCAAGATGGTTCCTCTCGGCTTAGCCTCAAAGATGATGCGTAAGAGTTGCCAGGCCTATTGTGCCACTAAATGCGAGTTTTATGCAGTGGTGTCCTTCATGTGATACTTTGGAGACATCACCAGGGGCACGTTGGTCATCATATGGACTGATCATGCAGCACTCACGTGGGTTCAGCAATATCATCAGTCTGACAACATGTACATGCATTGGATTATTGAGATTGGCTGGTACAAGCCATGGGAAATATGTCACGTTGTGGGGGAAACTTCACATAGTTGCCGCCACTCTGTCGAACAAACGCAAAAACTACCCAGAGCTGAAGGAGGCACTTGGCAAACAGAAACCATGCGACTTAGGGGGAGTGCCGGACTGTGTGTTCCACAAGAAAAAGATGCAGAAATGTCGGAATACCTACACGGATGACTCAGAAGAAAAGCAGGAGCGAATCACCTCCTCCGTCAACACCTCGCAGATCAGCAACATCGGCGGCCGAACCCAAATGGGAATTCACGGCCCGCGGCGTTGATTCAGATGGCGACGATGAAGAACCGAATTGCTGGACTTCAATGTCTACCTCACCCACCGTTTATTCGACTTGCCAAACCGCACCCTCAGGACCTTCGTCTCGTAGAGGCAGAGGACCCTATCCTGCTGGCACACAAGAATACCGTGGTGCAAAGGTCCTAGCGACTGGCCGGCGTCGACCACACCACGACCACTGGTACACAGGGGAAGAGTCCGATGAAGAGAGGCAGAGGAACAAACAATGCTGAGTCCACCGTTAGTTGGCCAGTCTGTCACTGATGCTGAAAATCAGTGCCAAAGTGTGCTGAATCACTTCTCCAAAGGAAGACTGGTGCGAGGCACAAGGGGCAACAAGTGTATCCGAAGTCGCCGAGTTAAAGCCGAAGTGGGGGAAACGAATGTGACGTCACTGACCTTTGGCAGAAAGCGCCCAGGATGTGCAGGCGATATGGGTGTTGGTGGGCGACATCTACAGAAAAAGGATGGCGTGTGGCACCTCCGAAGGACATAACTCTCCAGGGAAAAACCCGAAGAGAAGCTGCGACTACCCTCATACCCAGGCGCCTGGCCGAAAGCATCTGGCGGTGCGTGCATGGCATAGCGTTTCCCATTTGGGCTATGAGCACGTACACGAGCTGCTGCAACGTCACTTTGCCTGGCCTAGGGATGCTCGAGGATGAAGATGATGTGCCGCACGTGACAGCAATGTAAGTCAGGATCAGGGTTGGCAAAGCTCCCATGCAGTATGCCCATGAGTATGTCGGAATTTCACATGAGCGGGTCGGAGAATGACTTGCAAGGCCCCCTCCCGAGACCAGCACAGGGCATCGTTATGTCTGTGTGATTGATTACTTCTCCATGCGAATGGAGTTGTATCCCCTACTAAGAAAATGGTAGCAGCCCAGAGGCCTCTAGGGAGTATATCGCGGCATGGCTCTCGCCGACTTCCTGGCAGTGACCATGAGATTTTACAATCATCTTTGGCGATGACTTATGCAAAACTATATGACGCTGACAGATCGCGACCACCCTGCATGTCTGGTGGAGCAATGGTATGGTACAAAGGAGCAACAAAACCATCAAAGCCATCCTGCGAGGATTGAACATCTACCTAAAGAGAAAAATTGGGACGATGCCGTCAGAGGTCTTAATGTATAGAACGCAGGCCCCACGCGAGTACAGGATTCACCCCACAGCGACATTGTTTTACAGTCACGTGCGGATCCATTACTCCCCGTCGACTTAATGTATGGCAGGTGACAGGGCAGTACCTCAGTGCTACCATCTTAAGTCTTTCATCAAAGGGATCTTGCAATGCAGACGGGCGGAAGTTGTTCTTCGCGAGGGTTACTGGACGAGCGGTGGAGGTGCAGATGGAACAGCAGAAGAAACACACAGCGGCTTTCACGCCGCTATGTGGGTGATCGGGTTCTAGTATTTCATCCCCCGGCCAGCAAAATGTACTAAATTGCAGCCATGGCTTACACCTGTTCAAAGTGGTTGAAGAGGCAGCCACAACATCATAAAGATTCAGATGCACACCGACGTCCCAGTAAAGTCGGCATGGCCGCAGACCAATCAAAGAAAAGTGGGTTAGAACTTCATCGGTGTGGCGCGAGCCCTTGTGGTCACGCCGGGCCGCATCACCTTCAGAGGAGGTCACTAGTGTAAACCAGCAACGCTTCTTCAGATTGCTGGAGGGTCAACTACTAGACAGATTAAACGGGGAGTATCACTCAAAATGAAACTTGGGGAGAGGGGAGCTGGTGTCCCGAGGGGAGTAACTACTGAACTGCAGAGAGAATCTCGTGATTGTGCGTCAGGGAAGGGAATTGCAACAGGAGTTTTAGGAAGATACATACACCGACTTCCGTGTTGGGCACAGTGTAATCAACGTAAGATGCAATGCAGCATATACCCACCAATTTTTGTGTTTGTGTTGGGCATATTGTAATCAAGAAATTCACAAAAATGAAACGAAAGTCAGTGATGGCTATGCAATGTTTAAATGATCGTGGATTCAAAAAAAGCAAGCTGCGAAGCTCGGCGGCCATGATAGTGGTTGAGTGAGTGTCAGCAGGTGGCGACCTCATAGTCGAGGGCCAAAAACCAGAGGTAAATGCATCAGTCCAAGGGCAATTAGCTCCTCGGGCTTTGTTAAAGTGTCAACAGTATCAGCAACAGTCGCGGCGGCCTAGTTAGAACCCGCATCACTATGGTAACATAGGTGGTGGCGCCCGGTGGCGGCTAGGTAAATAATCCTTTCGTCAAGTGGCAGATAGAGGCGAGACACTTGCGGCCGATCAGTCAAAAAAAAAAGACACGTGTGCGCAAGTACTGGAATGTTCAAGGGTCACCCACATTGCGGTTTGGCTGTCTATTGGTTGATCAACCCGAAGCGGTAAAAACAGGCTGGTGTACTATATAGTAATATGTATAGATAAGCACTTGCTTAAGTCCCAAACCCCTCATATTATGCCTTGTTCATGTGCACACAAATTAAGAAGAAAGAAATATGAATAAACGTTTATTTAAATGCACAATTTCTTTAAACTATATATTCTTTAAACTATAAAAATATATTAGTGTACATACATGATTTTCTATATTTGATAGTGTTGTTTTACTTTTTAACAATATGCATGTTGACCAGAGACATTGAAGTCCTATTATTACACTAACGTATATCAAATCAATTTTGGTATCTTTTTTATCTAAACTGATATCACATTTTTACGTATGAAATAATACAATAACTGATCACACTATTTCACAAATGCAGCAGTTTGATACATATGAATTACTTGAGGTTATAAATATGATAGATAAGTTTCTTGAGAAACCTGAAAATCCTCCATCATGATTAAAGTTTTTTCTAAAAATAGCCTTTCAATAATTTACATTATTGTTTGAAAAAAATATATAATTTCCAGTCTTAACATACATTCTATCAAGAACAATACATCATCGGACAACATGATTTGGCTTGCATCCATCATCATCGAATTCTGCATCAAGTCACAGATTTTATTCAGTTCAAGAGATCATGCAGGTTCAACCTTGAAGAGTTTGAACAGAGATGATTAAAGAGTTTCAACACGAGTTCCGTAACACACCATGCAATCAGTTATCAGTTTTGGCGTGTGAAACAGCTTTTGGCGTGGGTGCAAAGCAGTTTTGGCGTGGTAAGTGACCATAGATTTTTATTCACAATATAAAATTGATCCCTACAAACTAATAAGTAGAGAAAATGGTTGATTTTGTTTGCATTGAGAATGGGAATATATCTGCTTATACTTAAGCCAGGTTTTATCTTGACATGGACCAGTTGGAATGCTATCGGCTGCAAAAAAATTAGAACCCCAGATATTTCTGAAAAATTTGCCAATGTAAATAGGTATTTTCTAGCTTTTGAAACACCCAGACATGTCTTTTTGAAAAGTGTATACATCAGACTCTCGGCACATAGCACACATGCATGCGATCAGGCATTCTAGAGCCATCTGCCCATAGAAAAAATGAATTTTCTTTGTCAGTTATATGTAACAAGGTTTGGCATGGTTTGGCATGGAGGGCAAAACAAGTTTGGTGTGGTGTACTGACGATCTAGTGTCTGAATCCAGTGGAAACATGCCCTCATGTTCAATGTATTTCATATTTATAGGCGCAGGGGTCAATTCAATTCCCTTTTGATGCATCAACCATAGTCCTTGTCATATATCATAACATTTCTTAATACATGACATCCCTGACAAAACTGTAAACTTACTGGTGGAAAAAATATGATAAATCTAATTTGCGCCAACATAATCAATAAAACCATTGTCATGGTATATTATCAGTCATTGACATCAATCAGTCATTGTATAATAAATTCCATTATATAAGTATGAGAACGTTATTAGTTTATTTCAATTGAAATGTAAATGATGCATTTAATATGAAGACTTGACGTATGTGTTACTATAAATTGCTTTAAAAGTTTAGTTGTATGATACACATCTCATGAAACTTAGAATCACATGCCAAACACGGGGTGCTTGAAAAGTGCATACACGCCAAAACTTTGTTTCCGGTAAAAAATTAAAATCATTTTATTGACTTTATACTAAAAGGTAAATGAAAAGCTTTGCAGATGGTATACTTGGCATACTGATTTACATGTATGCACATGTCAAATGAAAATTATTATTAGTTAATAGCTATTACATGTCCTTTACAAAACGTGACTGTGCAGAGAGTAAAGGGGTACACAATTTTGTGTCCACAATTATAGAAATTTGGTTGCAGTCAGGAAAGGTTTGATGTTCTCTACACCACCAGAAATGTTTAGTATTCTCAATGCACATCATTTTAGACAAACAAGCCAAGATTACTAGACAGCAAATGCAACAAGCGGGACTAATGATTCCTGGACTTACCACGCTAAAACTGCTTTGCAACCACGCCAAAAGCTATTTCACACGCCAAAAACTGATAACGGATTGCATGGTGTACGTAAGCTCTGGCGATGGTGGACATAGTACTGCATATTGGTAGTTCTTTTTACTTTGGCCGTTGCAGATTAACCTTAAAAAGTTAAAAATTAAAATTTGAGTCATTAATGTTAAGGTACATTATGTCTCATTTATATATCTAGTATCAAACAATTATTAAACGATTATATCTGTATTGTGTTTTAAGTTAAAATATAATTTTTGAGACTTAATTAAATTACAAAAAATTAAAATGCAAAGCACAACTAGAACAAATATGATTAAAGATAATAAAAAAATAAGCTTATTTTTAATAAACAATAATAAAATTAGTATACCAATTCTCTGTTATTGTTAACATTATCAAAGCGCTCAATGGTTTGAACACAGCTGAATTTGTTTCATGATTTTTTTATATGGTAAAGGTTAGAACTAGCGTCCTCCATACAGAATAAGGTGGGATCTTTAGTTGGTTCCTTGATCT
>JAGTTF010002284.1:0-11211 GCA_019095985.1 Streblospio benedicti | reverse complement strand
AAATATCATGTCTAAAATGAGACCACTTCAGTAGTGAGAGTCTAATCAGTGATTTTCATAAAGGCGTTAGTCAGTCATATTCACAAACCTAACAAACAGAATCCAGACTGAACATGAGATTTACTAATTGAAATTGTGATCATACACTATTCTATGTATATGAGCGATGATGCGTTGACCTGGGTCAGCGTCAAACCCAGGGGCACCAGAGCCAAAGAGAGATTTTCTGTTATGTGTGAAACAAACTAATATGCTATCAAAGTAGGATAGTACCATTTAAACCAAGTGGAAATGTTATGCTTTTTGATTATTACAGAATAAATGTGAGTGTATACAGATGTGAAGGAGCCTCATTACCACTTTACTCACTCGTTATTTATTAGTTTGATTTAGTTATTCAAATGAATGATTATGTGAACTTGTAAGGTAGTGTGTGAGAAAACTGTTACACATATCGTACCCAAACACATATGGTAACCCTTAAAGGGCTACTAAATGAATAAAATGATATTTTTAACAAAACGTGTTATCTAATAATGTTTGATATCAAATTATAAAATATGTGATTTCTGATGTAACTGTCAATCATTTTTATGTTACAAAACCGAATTTTATTGATAATTTGACTTTAAAGTAAGAGCTTTTCATACCAGCTTGATTTTCTATGATTTTGGTTATGTTCTAAAAATAGCCTATATGACGTCACAGTAGGAGACTTTGGGAAAGTTCCTACAGCATCATGTACAAACTCCCTTGCAATAAGTTCAGCCTCTATTCTCAGCCCACACCCATGATAAAAAATATTTTATTACTACACATATAATCTACAGAAATATGCGTTAGTACAGTGGTTAGCGCATACGACCGACAAACAGGAGTTTCCTGTGTCGTAAGTTCGCGCCCTGGCCCGGCAGACTTCGTGGCGCCAAAGAGTTACGTTGTGCGTCTGCCACTGTACTGCCGTTTTCCACAAAAGCGTGTCGCTGCTGTCGAGTATATCATACAAGACGGTGGCGACACCAAGCCCGAGGTTCTGAAGCCTCGTTAAAAGGCGTGTCCTGTGTAGAGTAAAGCCACCCTCTGCACGTAAGAGAACTCACCTAGTTTGAAAACTATAGCTAGTGTGATCCCTCCACAACCCCCTGAGGCACAGTTGGCTACCTAGCCTGCCTCTGGCGGTCCATGCACCAACACCACGTGGCCTCCCTCTGCCATAATCATCAAAATTGATGGCTGCGAGTACAAACAAACCAAACCAAAATATTAATTATAAAAATTTAGTAGCATGTTTTATTACTAAACTTTGAAGGTCAAAAATGGGCATTCTATCGTTGGTGGATTTGACAGGTGTAACAAGATGCTTAATCTAGGCCTATCTTGCTGAGTTTCTATGAAAACAGTATCATTTATATCATGAAACCAAGAAACTACACACTGTCTTGTATTAGAATGTTAATCAAATGCATTATGTAATGTCCTGAAATAAGTTTTTTTGAGTCATATTCAACAGCTGCACACAACAAACAAGACCACATCTATCTATCGTAGTAGACTATAGATCTATATAGTTTAAGCTGTCGGAGCGTTGGTTAGAGTAAAGTGTCCTTGGAATCTGCTTCATAACTGCCCAATACCCCTCCTAGAATTATTTCATCAATATACATGTATGTGTAATCTACAAAAAGTATGCGTCTCCAACCATACCAATTGGTTAACAGTTGTAAGAGATTTTTTTATCAAACTTTGATAATCAAAATGTGGATATTCTCGGTGATCAATTTGACAGAAAACACCTCCGTTAGCATTCACAGTGACCAAAACACCACACAGAAATTGATATTAGTTATTATTTGTTGTATTAATATATACTTTTTTGATGACAATAATCTTCAGTAATATGAGATTCCATCCATATGTATGAGTCTATATAATTATCTAAACTAAATACTTAATTTTGAGCATTGATCTTGTGCATCGTGAAATTTCACAGGTGAAATGAGGCCGCGGGAGTTGTCGAGTGCAATGCATGTGATTGATTCTCAAAATAAACCATTTAACAATTACCTAGACCTATTTATATGAATGGAATCGCATATTACTGTAGATTATTTACATGAAAGTTATATACCAATACGAGAACTTATGACAGAGATATGATCCAATATATATGTGTGTGGTTTTTTTGTCAACTGCTGTCAAATTCCTCTTTGTTGCGTCGTGTAGACAAATCGCACCTTCCATAGACTTTCCCTGTGCAATTTATATCACATCCGCTTAACACTGGGGGATTTTTTATAAATGCGTTCATTTCAACATAATCCATAGAATATGACATTTCCCTAACAAATTTCTTCACATTCGTCCCTTCCACTGTACACATTCGATTGTGCTTTTATATAAGCGTCAGTCGTTAACCAAAGCCATTCCTAATCAAACCATGGCACATCCCCCTAATATACCAAAATAAAAATTTGTCACCAGAAAATACACATAATTTTTTCCAGTCATTTTTCTTTTTTTCCAGTCATTTTTCTTACATTTCCCGATCTAGTGAAAACAGTACCGAACGATTTACGTACCCTTGCAAAGACGTATTAAAAACAGTACCGAACGATTTACGTACGCTTGCAAAGACTTATTAAACGAACCCCGTTCCATTCCATGACGTCATTTATTAGAGACTAGTCTACACTTCCAAAACTGAGCGCACAACACATGGTTTGTGGAAAAATAAACATATTACCCGCCATGTTGGCAGTACTGATTTCCATCGATTCAAACAATAAAAACAGTATTGAATGTTTATTTTAAATCCGTAAACATGGATATTAAATAAAAGTTAGGGTGTAAAACATAGAATATTTATTCGATAAAATGATGAATGACAAATGAGAGGTAAAGTTTTTATTTCAATATTTCCTCTATAGTGAAAAGAATTGTGAACGACCAGTAGAAAGTATAGATTATTGCCAATGGTACATGTGTTATTCATGTCACCGTTCTGATCTACAATTAATTGTGGTTTGGGTAAAGCCTAATGTTTGATAATGATTCTAAGCTGGCCTTGCATTATGGCACATAGATGACGTCAATTGTGATGTTTTTCTTGCCTCCTTTCTGATAATCAATTATGCGCTTTGCCTCAGCCTCAAGTGTTGATTTAATCAAGTCGAATTATTATTAATATCATTAACTAACAGTTTGTTTGAGAGAGAAATTTGATAACAGTACAGGCGGTGTCACTGAATTTCAAGTTATATGTGTTGGGTGGGTGGAGTTTACTCAACTATCTCTGTCCAACTTTTGCGTTTTTGACAATATAAACCAATACCTTATGCTCCCGATTTCCATCCACGGCCCCATTACCACCATTCTCTTGGTTTTGTGGACACACCTGTTCACAAAAAGAAATTAATTGAAGCTCAAAATGTTGATAGAGAACGGGATTGGTGGCACAGCTTTGACTCATGGACAATAAGATGTCTTTCTACAAGACAAACTTTCGCATCTAATGTAAATATTGCACCAAATCAGAAAGCCGCAATTCAAGTCGTATTGAAACTAATACATTATGCACAGAAAGAGGGAACACAAAAGCTTGCTGGAAGGTGCATTTATTTTGCAAAGAGTCAAAATTGAACTAGGATGTTGGTCAACATACATGCAAATTAGTTCTCAAATTTGATAATTGTATTTCAAATGATATTGAACATTTGGAGAAAATGTAAAAATTAAACCTTAAAAGGCTGTCTGGAACACTTACTATACGTGTAATTGTAAAAGTACCAAAGGTGAACACAAATTATGGACACTACTTATGTAAAGATAGGAAAATATTTGAAAATCTAAACACAATGATTACCGACAGACACCAGTAACTTTATGGATTTTGTCATTGCTAAATGAGACCAGCTTTCTTATAATTCTGCTTTTTAGGCAATTTGCACATTAGTTAGTTAGATGGCGGCACCTGGCAATAACTTACTGCTAGGCGGTGCTGTGATTGCTAAATCCAGGTATTGAACAATGCGTCTCATCGTGAACGGCCCTGTTGAATACCACAATTTAATTAAAATAGAAATGTAGGAAAAGATTAGATTGACTGAATGTTGTAATGAAAAACGCTCGGTTAGCTGTATACATACCAAAATCCACTTTGTATTAAATAAGTATCATGATAAAGCTTCATTTTCAATTTGTTTTCTATCATTGTTGTTGTTCAAATATTTTCAGAATATCAAATTTCAACTTTTAAAGTTTAAGAATACATTGGTATATATATTGGTCATGGTACGGGGGGGGATTTGGAGGTGGGGACAGTAGATGTATGATGATATATATTACATTATATCTACATTATTGACCTTAGAATTAGAATAATTGTAATAAAAATAGTAAACTTTTTAATAAAGTGTTTTTTGAAAATGCATTTTTTAAAAAATCTTTGGCGGGGGCTAAATTGTAGGGGGGGGCTTTAAGGCTAATATGGCAGGGGCTGGGGGATCTGGCCCACAGATCTTTCAGTTTGTTTTAGAAGCATGAGGTTTCCACGTAACACCCTGGAATCTATGAGCATGTTGCCCTAGTCCTTTATAGGTATTGTGTGTAGAAATTCAAAGCCCCAAATAACCTGAGCATACATTAGTCGTTCGGACCTGGGGTCCTTTATATATATTTTTATCCAGAAATTTCTTCTTTTCCTTTTAAGTAGTTGTTGCCCTATATCTTGCCTTTAGGACCGACAGATTATTTTATTTGGTTAAATATTAAATAAAAATATTTGCTTGGACCCCACACCCATTGAGAACAGAAAATACAGGGTGCACTGGTATTTTTTTTTATTGAAGGCCTATAATGAAGTTGTCAGCTCATATCTTACCATTATCAAAAATGAAAATTACTTTTTTTGGTTATACAAAAGAACCAATACAAAAGCAATTTTTTGCGGTCCGCATGGACACCAGATACGATGGGTACAGAGAACACAAGTTGTTCGATAATTTGACCTATTAAAAATATGTATTTAATAAAAATATAACTCTTTATTTTGTTATTTTTATCGGTCACAGTCATAATTATCATAGGAATGTATTTTGTATCGCAGAAAGATCATGAATTGAAAAGAAAATCACATCAAATGAATGGGGGTCAGTACTGATTAACAGGGTTCTGCGTTCCCCGAGAAACCGAAATTCGATTTTCAGCAAATATGACCTGAATACCCCTGAATTTGACCAAGTCCTGAAAGTTTTGAAAAACGCGTAAATTGAATAAAAAATTATTTGTCATTTCCTGTGTTTGTGTAGCGAACTCGATTTGCCAGTCATTTATATGCACCGCTTTCGTTTTTTCTACTTTTTACCTTTGTCAATATATATATATATTCTTGGCTCAAATCGCCGTGAAACACATTAGATTTAGCCATGCAACCAGCCTCAATATCGATCCTTTATGAATCTGACATAACGCTGCGCGCTTGATACAGAGGGGCTGCATAGTGTTTTTGACCAATCAACGATCACTGACCTAGTTTTCTGAAGTCATGGCGCTGGCCAGCTTGTTATTTTTTGTTCGAAAATCTTAAATTATTCATCTCCTGCGCCTCATCTACTTATATCTTATAAATCGGATGACAAGAAAGGCGATTGGCAAACTACTGATCAAGTGTGGACGTCGTAGAAGTAATATGTCGTCCGAAACGATTCACCCAATCGGGATAGTATCGTGATGTTTGCAGGCGTTTATAGAGCAAAAATTGGCAGAAGTCAACATGTATCATTAAAGGGATATGATGATTTATGCTGTGGTTTGGTTTGTAGCCGAAATCAAATGTTGCTGCGATTAGTATAAGCTTGATTACGCAGTTTAAAATCCTGATGCCAGCCTGTCAAATTGCTTACGATGTTAGTTTAGATAATGTTTTTTGACATAAAGATCAAGTGAAAATGACCACCTAATGGTGAAAATCTGAAACTATATGCTTTTTTATGCAGGCACCCAAATTGACAAGTTGAAATTCTATTATTTCAGACTCAGTAATAATTCTTAAAATCCATGAAATACAAAAACCGTCAACATCGAAGATTTATTGCGAAATAATTTCCGGTCGTCCTGCACATTAAACATCTGGAAGCAATAAGAGGGTTAAGAAAAATATAGTGTATACGTGTTGACTAGGTGAATGTGTATGAAATTTTCAGAGTTTGTCACCGGATGGTCACAAAATCGAACACATTGACCGGATGTCATAATATTCAATGTATTTAAAAGTATGCAGTCAGTGTCAATATACTTTGCATGCAGTCTATGTAGAGATTCTTTTGCATACATTACTCTAAATATCTGTGCAGGAAAGATTATAAGGTTTTTAAAGAATGAACACTTCTCCATCTTGGGTTTCTTCATTCATGATATATACAAGAATTTTAAGATACCAACAAAACCATTGGGGACTCATTTGTTTCGCCCATTGCAAGAGCTTTTCAGGCCAAATGAACATGACCAACTAAAGACTTCATTCGGCCTGAAGAAGCTCTGCGATAAGAGCGAAAGTCCGCCAAAATGTGAGTCCCAATGGTTTCTGTTGGTATCTTAAAAATTTTGTAATAAATTCATATATAATCTTTCCTGAAGGTAAGTTACCACCTTCGGTAAGATTATATGAATAAAAAATTCATTTTTTTTTTGGGTCCACATATTTTATTTGAAATTCAAGAATTACCACAGTATATTATTATCGAAGATAATGCCCTGGAAAATTAGCTCAATCCCCCTGGAAAAACGACACGTTTTATATCAAAATACCCTGAAAAAACCCTGGAAAAAAAGAAGTTGGGAGTGTGCTAACCCCGATTAAGGCGTTTTGGTTAATGTACTGATGAGGGTTAAGTTATGCATTTTTGGCTCGCACTAACTTAAGACGATCTTAAGACTGATGACTTTGCCCATAGGTATCATAGGTCTTTGCACTAACTTATACTGTGTATAACAAACTAATCGTTTGTTTGCACTTACTTGTTCATAATATCTGTATTTCACATAATACACCACTCTACACTTAAATAATATATATGTTTTTAATAACACTATATATCACATTTGTACTTTTAGGATAAGAAAAATATCTTCCCAAAAGGGGTAATAATATGATGCTTTCTTCACCAATATCCAATAGGAGAAAGCACTTACATTTTCTTTGCTTGATTCGTTGAGTAGAGTTTGGGTCAAGATGGCTGAAGTGCAAGGTTACAAACATCCTAAATATAGCAGTTTTCTATTAATGCATCAAAATGAGTACATTCATAAAACTGGCACCTCATTCAGTTGCTGCTAATTGCATATAACTGGCTTATTAAACATAAAATTGAAAAATGCAATAATCCACATAATGTGATCATACAATTTCTTATTTGCTGTATATGATTAACATTTATTTCTGATCAAGCTGATGTATTTTCTATGAACAGACATGAGCATGACTTACTGCAGTATCACCAGATTCATGACTACCAGGCAACTTCCAACAAAAGAGATGTTTACAATCTATTTTTAGACTGTTGAGGATCCTAAAGGAGAATCATGAAAAAATAAGAAGGTTTAAAAGAATAATATGAAAATAGTCCATTATGTCCAGTTAATTTTTATTATGGACATAGTTCTTTATATATATATATTATTACTTTTGTAAAAACGGCAGAACACTTAAACAATAAAATGAAAATGACCAGATAAGAAAATGCAGATCATTTTACACTTCATAATTATAAATGTATTCATTTGTATTCATTACAAAAAATGTTAGAGAAATCCCTTCATTTCTAGTATTCATTAATATATTTTAATGTGTATTGAAAATGGATGGTTTGAATTTTAAACCTAAACTTCATACAGTACGATTATATTTATTTTGTCGAGAAATAAAACATATGACTATCATATAGAAGACTAAATTGAAATGAATTAGCATGTATGTAATATAGTCTTGTGTCTATGACATTCATTGTACAAACATGTAACTTTACAACAGCAGCCGCCTTCAATATGGGCCAGGTTCCAGCTAAATGCACACTGCTTGCCTTCAGAAGTTTGTCATATGAGAATCGTCACGTGTTGTTCCACATTTTCCTTAGAAGTGGTTACACCCACATATTATACCATAACTTTAAAACAACCTAACATGCCTTAGATTTAAAGCTTTTCCGGCATAAAGACATATTTGGTAAGTGAATCACCTAAAATCATCAGCTTTACATTGCTCAAACAATTGTGACACCTGGCAAAAATGTCATCATGTTTTTTTTATATATATATGCGTTACAATGTTCCTACACTTGGCTCTATACCAATAACTAAAACTATAATTTCGTATTTTTGTGATAATTCATTATGTGTTCTAGGTGGTGTCATATCGTAATGATTTTTTCCTCTAATAATCATTGTGTGAGTTGAGCTGAATGCGGATAGTGTTAAATATGAAATTATATTATTAGTTATTGACATAGAATCAGGTGTGGGGAGCAACATAACGTCTATATATGTCTATAAAATACCAAAATTACATGTTTGACATAGGTGTCACAATTGTTTGAACAATGTAAACTCGATGATTTCATGTGATTCATTTACCAAATATGTTCTTACATGGGGCAAGCTTTTAAATCTAAGACATGTTGGATTGTTTAAAAGTTATAATACAACACTTAGGAGTGACTACTTCTCAGGACAATGTGGAACAACACTGTGACAATTTGCATATACATTAACATTGTCATTTGGTTAGGTTAATATAACATGATTTAAGCTTGCCTTTAAATATGGAATGTTTGTCTGAATGTGAATTTCACATCATGAGCCCCAACACATGAATGCTTGTTTTATGTTCGGCGATATTTTCGTCTGCCCAGCTTAATGAGTTTTGGATTAATATGATGCTTAGAGATAAGATGAAGTTCATAAGAAAAGGATAATTCTTCACAATAGGCGGATGAGTAAATAGTCTAAATACATGTATGCTACTAAAAGTGTACATCATTGTGTAGAAAAGTTACTATGGTTACCGGAAACCGGCGATCTCTTCCTGGAAGGGGTTGAGATTGATGACAGTCCACACACAAGTCGACTCCACACTGATCACAGTGAATATGAGATGCAACTATGTACCCATGGCAGGCTGCACACTGCATACTAAGCAAAGAGAGCAACAAGACATTTTTGACAAATTAATCATCCAACGACCACCAAGTAAGAATGTAAGAAAGTTGGTGTTTTGCAGTGAAATTCTCTATCTACATTGTGCTATGCTCATTATTGTACTTACTCAAGATTAATCATTTGGTGCTGATCTGTGTGACCCTCAGGCTGAACTCCCACTGGAAATATACACATTTTGCATGTCAAAAAACCAAAAAACCAATAGATGTAAATGCCCTGTATATGGTCTTAAGTACCTGCTATGCAGAGTCAGTACTTAATATTTGTGAAGTAGGCTTGTGAAGAGAACACAAATCATAATAAAAAAAACCAAGATGATTACAAAATGTGGATCTACCTGCATAGCATCGGACACACAGGTCCACATTGAGGCATTGCAGACATCGGTACTGGTTTGTTACAGAAGCTCCGCATCCATTACAGACGTTTGTGCCCGTTATCTCAGGGGTGTGCTGCCACGAACAATAGCACTGCCTGCAACATTCATCAATTACTAATCAACACAACTGAAAAAAAAATTTGCAGATGAAATTAAAAATCAACTGGGACACAATCCCATAGTTTGATGTATAAAAACTCCATTTTTGAAAAATAGGCTGTCCTAGAAATGTGCTATTTAGTTCTTAGCTGAGGAGAACCATACATGAAATGTTGGTTTTTGAAATGCATGGGAAATTACGTTATGTGATGAATTACATGCATTGAATCATACGTGACTTTTAAACTACCATATTATTATGTTTTCATATAGTTTTGAGTAAAAGCATACACTATCAAATGCAGAGGCATACGCCGGTCCCTGCTCATAACACGAAATGAAAGCGTTGGATTTTTTTTTTCTTAGGTATTTTCAAAGTAGCCTAATGAAATATGAACCAAAACTGTGGAGGAATTAAAAAACTACAATGTGGCTACTTAATAAGATTTATTGTTTATTAAGTATGAAAATGAGCTAAAATACTATCCTCTCCATGGAGACATAGCTCCTAGTATGGCACCACTATATAACGAACCCTTTGGTGTGCTTTTTGATCGATCCACGCAACCATGCGTCTCCTCCATTCCACGATAACCCTCAATTTTTGATTTCTTTTTGAGCCACTTGTGATTTTGGGGCTCATCAATATCATTGCACCAGCATCACTAAAAGTTTGCCCTGAAATTAAACTTAATATTACAAAGGGATTTGCCCTTTCAAAAGTCTATATAAAATTAACAATCATATATACATATATTTGGAAATATAAGTATTGATATTAGATGATGCTTTTTACCACGTCTATATGGCTATATCACAGTGTTAGTGGTCCAGGGTTTCCAGAATCCCGACAGAGGCTTTGTGATACAACCCAATAGACTTGGAGAAAAGAATACTCTAATGTCAATAAACAATCATGCACATAGGGCTGCATATGACCTCTCAAAAATTTTGGAACCTTGCACCAGATTTTAACAAGCACTTTGCGATATACCAAAAGTTGCATAATTTTGTCTAGTTCAAAGGCGCTTTGCCTGATGCCAGCGTGGGAAGTGCCAGGAAAGTGAAAAAATGTGGTTTCCATGGTAACGTCGAAAAAGTAAATTAGACCAAAACTACACAATATAAAACAATTACAAAATCTTTAGTATGTTAGATAGAGATAAGTGTGATCTCCATATAAAAGGTATTTGAATCTGCTTTTCAGGGTATTACAATGAATATGCAAATTACCGCATTTGCATATGCCTAATTTATAAACATAGCATATTTTGGGTTTTTGATACAAATGCAATTTTTAAAGTTTTTTTTTTTTTTTAGTGAAGTTATTATTCATGCAATCATATTGATAGTATTCACCATCATTAACGATACAATCAAGCACTCTCACTAAAATTTGGGTGGGATCGGTTAAAACTGAAGATTTCCAATAATATTTTGACCACTCCCAAATTTTAATTTTGAAAAAGTAAGTGTTTTTAACTTTTTTGTATTAAAAAATTTTTTGTTTATTTTAAGTTTTG
>JAGTTF010002279.1:0-10524 GCA_019095985.1 Streblospio benedicti | reverse complement strand
ATAAATTCCCCGTTTCTGTCTCTCCCTTTTCCTTTTCCTTTTTAAATCTTTCCATTTTTTTAAGTAAAACCTTTTGGTGTTTCTTTTAATTGCTTCTTTTTTAAAACCCTTTACCCCAAAATTTGGGACTTTCTCCTTCCCTTTTTTCCCTTTTTAAAAATTTTCCCTTTTTTCCCTTTCCACTTAAACCCTTTGGGTTTGGCTGTTTCAAAAAAAGCCCCTTTATCCTTACGTATTGGTTTTTCTGGAACCAAAAGGGGAAAATTTTTTGTTATTTTTTTTTTTTCCCCTTTTTCCTGCCATATGAAAAAATAAATCTTTTAAATTTGATTTTCGACAACCCCTTCTCAAATTTATAAAACCCACGTTTCCAATGAAATTCCTTTTTTTCATCTTTTGGTCTAAAATATCTTTTTTAACTTTATTTTTATTCACTAGTAAAATTTTTCCCCTCTGTTTTTCTAAGTTTCACTTTCCCTTTTCCCCCAAACCAATAATCCCAAAAGGTTTCTTTTCCCTTTACCCTATTCCTTTTCGTAATCTTTAAGAAATTTCTTTACCTTTTAAATTTTAAATTCTTAAAATTTTTTTAAATTTGTTAAAAATTATTAAACCAAGGGTTATCCATTTAAATTTTATAATTAAAAATTTTTTAAAACTTTTTTTCAAACCTTAAAAAACCTTTTTAAAAAAACCAATTTTTCCAAACAAAAAAAAACCTATTTATTGGGGCCTGTACCAGTTATTACCCTTTTTGCCCCTTCAAACTAAAAAAAACCCCAAAAGCTTTGACCGACCCTTTTTGGAAAATTCCTTTTTTTCTTCCATATTCCGTTCCCCTTTATGATTTAAACGCCTTTTGCCTTCTTTAAAGGGGTTTTTATTTAAAATTATCACAGTTTCCTCAAAATTTTTTCTTTTGGGGGTTTAAAAACATTAAAATTTTTTTTTAAGAAAACGGGTTTTCCTTTGTTTCCCCGCCTTCACCAATTTCAAAAAATTGACTTTTAAAAAGGACCAAAATTTTGAGCCCCTCAAACCCCCCCTTTTAAAACCCCTTGAATGTTTGGCAAAACATTTTTTTCGGGGAATTTTTTCCTGCTTTTGCCACCGGGAATTTTTTCCCCTAAATTTTTTTCCCGCCCAACCACAATTTTAAATTTTCCCAAAACCTTTTTTCTTTTTTGCCAATTTTCCCATTGGGTAAATTTAAAAAACCAATGAAACTTTTACACCAAAACCGCCCCAACTTTCTTTTTTTCCTTTTTTTGGGGTTTAAAAATGGCCCCTCTCATTTTTTCTTTGTTTATTTTTCCCCCCTTTTTCCACGTTTTTTCTGTTTTTTTCCCCATACCCACTCACTGGCCTCCCCACCAAACTCACCTCAGGTGGAATGTTCTTCTCTCTTCCTTCCTACTCTTCTTGAGGTATTTTAAGATTCTTACCACTTTTGAACCAGACTGGTCTTCCTCTATTCTGTAAGGCATGGCTGAGTTGGCCATCAGTACATGAACGTTTACCATCTCCTTTCTGTAATACTCGTATATTACGTAGTTTTCTCTCTATTTTAACTGCTATGGCCCCAGGAGACGAGAAGAAAGGCCCACCAATGAGACCGCTCTGTGTTGCCTCTTCCTCCATAAATGGACCACTGTCGCAATATTAAGTAAATATTCTAAATTGTTTGGCAGGGAGAAATAGATAGAGATGTCAAGAGTGAATGCAGGAACACCGAAGAGATGATCGCAGCAATAGAAGTGGTAAATAACCAGTCAATAGATAATCAGGTCATTTGGAGTAGTGACGATGAAAGGCCATACCCAGCTTAAAAGTTGACAAAGTTGTAGAAATAATATGATGAATATGTGGAATCAACCCTGAAGATCAAAATGGATGATGAGGAGTTGCGATTATATATTGCACTTTCTCGAGAGAAGGACACAATACGAGACCTGGGTCTTGAGAAAGCATTTCGGCTAGATGGAAGAAAGAAGGATCAAGAGGGCCTAGGCCCAAGATAAATACGATGGAAGTGATAGGAGGGGGACAAAGCAAGGAAGAAGTCATTGTTCAATAAGCCAGAAGATAAAACAAGAAGAGAAAGACAGAAGCGAATGATGATTGCATTAGCATTGAAAACTGGAGTAGAAGTGGTAATGAAGAATCACCTGTACAGATTCGGAAATGAAGTGTTTTTTACAAAAGATGGGGTCCCATAGGACTAGAGCTTACTGGAGCAGTATCAAGAGTAGTAATGTTACACTGGGATAGATTATTGATAAAGAAAACTTAGAGACGAGGGTCGAATATATACAAAGGAAACCACTGATGTACCTTCGGTAAGTGGATGACAGCAATTATGTTGGACAGGAAATTACCAGCTTCCCAAGAATAGATGGAAATGGTAAGATCATAGTTAAAGAAGAGAATGTGGAAGAAGATAGGCTGGTCCCAGGAGACCTGAGGACAGCGAAGATTGTACAAGAGATAGCCAACAAAATATATGGCTTCATACAGGTGGAGGTAGATTGCCCATCATTACATGGCAATGGGTACATGCCTATACTTGACATAGGAGTTAAAATAGAGAGAAACTACGTAATATACGAGTATTACAGAAAGGAGATGGTAAACGTCCATGTACTGATGGCCAACTCAGCCATGCCTTACAGAATGAGGAAGGCAGTCTGGTTCAAGAAGTTGTAAGAATCTTAAAAAATACCTCAAAGAAGTGTGAACGAGAAGAGAAAGAACATTCCACCTGAGTGAGTTTAGTGGGAGAATGAAAGTGAGTGGGTATGGGGAAAAATCAGAAAAAGCGTGATAGAAGAGGGGCGTAAGAGCGTATGAGAAGCAATTAGAAAGAGATGAGAGGGGAGAAATACCATTGTATAGGCCTAAAGGGTATGAGGAAGAGGAAAGGATAAGAAAGAAATTGAGGAGCAAGAGTTCTTGGTGTAAACCGTTTGACACTGTGGTATTTATACCACCGACACCAGATGGGGAGTTGGCAAAAGGATAAGGAAGGTTGCAAAAAGAGTTAGGGAAAGATGAGATAAAAGTAAAAGTGGTTGAAGAAGCAGGGAAGAAACTTAGAACAATCTTACCTGGAATGACAAAGGAAACAAACTGTGGCAGAGTAGACTGTTTGATGCACAGCATGGGAAGCAGAGGGCATTGTAATGTGGAGGGGGTAGTGTATAGAGGGACATGCAAATTGTGTGCAACAAATGGGAAGTCGGCGATTTACATTGGAGAATCTGGTAGGAGTATGTATACAAGGGGCAAAGAACATCTGTTAGCTATAAAAAATCCCAATAATCATAAGAATAATGCATTTGCCAAACATTCAATAGAACACCACAATAGCACGGAAACTCAGTACAAGATCGACATTATCAAATCCTACAAGAAACCCCTTGAAAGACAGGTCAGAGAAGGCGTTGAAATCATAAGGATGCAAGCGGACACTATGATGAACAGCAAGATGGACCACATCCAACCAGGGATCAGAAGAATTGCATTTTCGGACTTATATGATGAAATTGAAGGAGGCAATTGGTAGTAATGAACTGCAGTACATGCACTCAGTGATATAATAGAAATGTTTTTGAAATGCTTTGGAAATGTATTTAGAATGTTTTTCTTAAAATGTTTTTGAAATGTTTTTAGAAATTTTAAAAGTTTAAAATATTTTTAATTAGTAGTGTAAATGAGAGTACATTGTGTCAATTAGATAAGGTAATATAAAAAATAAATAAATTTTTATTGATAGTGTAAATGTGAGTACATTGTGTAAAGAATATATAATGTGGTAACAGATGATAGCTGAAGGATAGGGTATGGAATAGAAGCAGGGATGATTGATTGGAATAGGAATGAGTGTATGTATCTCTCAGAGCAAGGAGTGGTGGACGTTTACTAGTGTAATATAGTATAAGTTAATATAATATGATATTTTAGTATAGAGATGATATAAAATAGGATTGTCATTGTTGTTTGAATTTGGTTTTATAAAGTTGAGAAGGGCAAAGCCGAAACATGTACAAATAAATTTAAATTTAAAAATAGGACTTTATTAGTTTTTTTGGATATAAGGCAGCAGAAAGAGAATAAAACAACAAGAACTAACAAAAATGCGACCACATGTTGCATACCATGTATCACAAAATCTTATATAGTATGTAGAATACTTATGTAGGTAGAGACAAAGACTGCTGGTTTAAGTGTCCATCAAAATATGTTTCATACCATGTGCTTTCCTTCTTGGTGTTGTATTGACATTAGTGTATTTCAAATTGTGTATTGAATAATAAATGTAAAAGTTTTCATGCCATGGGCTATAAAAGATCCTTAGTTAAATATATTATAAGTAGCATTAGTCATTGAGGGAAATTGTTTATTTTAATTTTTTAGGTCACCAATCGGATAAGAATAATTGACTTAGAAGATTGTGTCGATAAACTTCATAGACAATAAATAAAATGAAAACAAAAAAAACAACAACACTTTGTTATGCCTGACGGTGGGGGAGACAACATTTGTGTTCCTCACACATTTTGGGGGCCACCACAGATTTCTCACTTATAAAGTTAGCTTGAAAAATATATTGTATCACCATATTAATCTTAGCAATATACATGTAAAAAGGACCTTGCCATTTTTTTTAATCTTAAGTAATCTCAGTCTCCATGCAGCTTGTAGTGAATTAATGTAATACTCTAAATCAAGCATTTTCAATCCTCCTCTGTTCACATTTTTAACAATGTGCTTCAATTTTTTCCGTTTGTGATTCCCCATAAAAGCTCTAAAACATATTATTCAAACTCCTAAATACTTCTTTTGACATATCTAGTACAGTTGTTATATATACTATTTCTGATACTCCATGAACTTTTTATTAATCGAAATTTCCCCCATAATTGTTAATCTTGCCTTTTCCTTGTATTCAATACATTTTCTATATGTACAAGTTTTTTCTCCCAGTTTAGTTCATCACACCTCTTTTTATTATATCATATATTCTTCAGTTCCCAATTGCGCAGGAAGAGTTGTGCACTCGTCTTTTTTTTTAACATTTGAGACACAAAAGTCCATGGGTACTTCCGTATATAGAGAGAATGGTTTCTCCCCATATGATGACTGTTGTGTATCGACATCTGCAGGGCGTATCAGACGAGCCTTTAGGGGAGTCTGATGCGCTCAAGCAGATGAGTCCGATACACAACAGTCATATGGGGAAAACTGGCGTTTTATTTATCAACCAATGTCACAAATATGCAATGTTTCTAATATATAATGCAGTTGATGGACAGATAACAATAAATAAGCCAAGTTTCAAAACGCACATGAATACACTAATAGTCTACAGGCAGACTGCCGATTCGAATCTTCCAGTCCTGATAGCGGCAATTGAGTTGCATATCCAGGTGGTTTGAATGATCCCATGGCATTTTTATAACCATCTATTTTGTTAGACGCATTGTATACACACTAACAGTACATGTATATACTAAAATGCCCAGAATATTCAGACCATCAATGAAATATCTGGCTTGTTTACAATACGTTTCCTAGAATACATAGCAACCAGCGTAAATCACAGTGCCCTTGACGACGTGTTCTTTCAAACGTCAACGTTTTAAACAATAACGCACACCGCATTTCTCTGAACGCCCTTGCACGGATTACATGATCTTTTTGTAGTTCGTGGTTTATTGTGTTAGTACATTGTATACTTTCACATAGAAGTGTCATTGACGTAGTGTTTGTAATAAAAAGCATAGATTCTTTTTTAACATTTGTATTCTTATATTTATTATTGCTGTTATTATTTTTGTATAGTGTTGGGGAAAATTTACCAAAAATGAACAGTGACCAATTGGCCAATACTAAGTACCCCCTCACAGAAGAAATGATTGTTTGTGAAATAGGAAAAAAGTAGTCCGGTCAAAAGGCTGTATCTGGTCTAGACCCGATATGGATTTCGTATCGGGTCCCTGTATCGGGTTCCTAGCCAATCCGATAACCCAATGAATATATAGTCATTGGTTGATAAATGTTATAAGCCCATTTAAAATCACATTTAATGCTATATCATTCAAAGTGTGTATTCTACACAACACTGATGGCTGTTACACTGATAGACGTTGGAGAATTAGGTAAGTACATCTATTTGAAGCATGCATTCTTCAAAATAGTGAAGTTGTCAACTTTTTTTTTTTCACTGGCTGTCTGCAAATTTGACAAGTACCGCCTTTTGCTCATAGCTTCATCAATGTTTTCGCTATCTAAAATCTGATTACATATTCACAATCCTCATTAGAAATACTACTAGGAATGCTATTGAGGCATGCATTATTCATAATAGTGAAGTTAAAACTTTTGTATCATTCACAAACTACACAGGTCATCTACATTTTTTTCATGAAGACTGGTATTCTGCCCATATCTTCGTCAATTTCAAGGCTAAAAATCGATTACAGATTAATAATCCTCATTCAAAATTCTATTAGAAAGTACTTTACATGAATGACATAGGATAAGTGATAGCTGAAAATTACCTTAGAATATTTAAAGTCATGTTAGTTTACAATGACGCAAGTGACCGGAAGTAGTCAATGGACTGTTTGGTATGGATCAATTCTACTGCGCAACATGTCTCGAGCAACTGGGAAATGAAGAATAAATACCAAACACATAATTGGATTTCCAGTCCATAAATTATTATTATATACCCTTAATCCTTCATGTTTTATTTTTAAGCTTTTATGACAGTTAGTTACGCCTGATACTGTGTTTAAAAAGTGAAATGCTTACATTATAGCAATAAAAGCAGTGTCCATGACACAATAACAACATGCACATTGCCTTGCGCAGAGCATCACTTTTAATACAGCAAAGTCTCATTGCTAAAATATGTTTATGAATGATTCATTATGAAATGTTTGTAAATCAAATTTTAATCACCATATATATTGAAAGTGGGGAAGCGAATATGTCATTTATGCAAGTAAAATTTCAAATCAGCTTGCCAGAAGGGTAAATGAAATTGCAGTAGTATGTTTACTCTTTATTTCATGCTTGTCATTCATATGTAGATATCAATGAATGTGCATCATTCCCCTGTGCTTTTAATGGAACTTGGAAAACACACAATAAGGATGAATATTCATGTACTTGTACAGCTGGGTACACAGGAAGAAATTGTGAGCATGGTAAACATACTCATTTACATTAGTAATATGACAGGTCTCCATTGATACAATTGCTTATTAAGTAATATGATTGGTCTGGGCCCATAGTAACTTTTATCTTTAGGATTATGGCAGCATTGTTGTACCAAAATATAAGGTTATTATACAAGTGGTTTGTCTATATCACTGTCCTCACGTGATTTAATGTTTGAGTACTTTTGGCCTACTTTTGACAAATTTATGGAATATTTAAATCTCCCCCTTGAGGACAAGGTCTTGGGGAGATTTTAGCTTTGCTTCTGTCCGCACCCATTTGTCCCTCTACCCTTTCGCAAGAAATAAACAGGTTGATAACTCAAAGACTACTGGAGCTATTGCTTTGGAAATTAAATTAATTAATTTATGCCCAGTTTGAGTAAAAAGACCCTCTCAACATTTTTTGTTTGTACTTTGGCCTACTTTTGACAAACTTATAAGTGTTAAGCAATAAAGATTGTTAACACTCTCAAGGGAGAACTATTTGACCTATTATCATCAAACCTCATACTTAGCGTTATTCTACTACCCCTCCAGAGTTGGTTTGATTTTAGCTTACTTTGGCTTACTTTTGATTGAATTGCAATGTGTTTTTAAAAGCAAATTATTATGAACTTGTGTTTATCTGTCTCCTGGGAACAGTTTATGACTTATCATTGTTAAACATGTGAAGTGATCCTGACGTGTTAACTGCAGAGTGATAACTATCCTTTAACTTCCAATGTCTTTATTGTTCACTTGTATTCTTCATTCATACATCAATCACATATATACATACATATAACAGACAATAGCTACATCAGCCTATCATAATGAAACTGCTGTGTATTCTATACCTCGGACATAGTGATACTAGTACCAGACGCATTGTTAATGCGGCATGGTGGTTATATACAGACACCAGACATGCTGACATGCTTGTCTGCATGTTCACCTTTGAACCATATGATCACAGAATGTGACTTACATACATGCTTCATGATTAAGTACCTTTCCCCTTGATCTACATTCTGAGGCTAACAACATGTCATATGACTGGACACAAGTGTAGAGTTGTACGAGGTGCGTTACCCATTTAACCGCGTAACATCCCTCTTTCTTACAAAAATTAAATTAAGACATTAATTTGATTTCATACTATTCATCAAGTATTACAATATAATGAGACCTTACGTATTTGATAATATATAACAAAAGAAACCCTAACATTTACATACCCTATATTACATCTGTAAATGCTAAACCCTTGACATCAATTTTGTACCATACAATAGTATTCACATTATCCTTAATTCTTGACATGATATACGTATGGTTAAGATCTAAACATTAAACATTTTAACAATCGAACATATCAAGTATAATACTAAAACCAAAACATAGTATGAAGTATAGATGTAGCTACATATGTATGCTCATTTATACATTAATCGATCAGGTGGTTTACTAACTCTACTTGACTTCCTAACTGGGTCAGATGTAAACTTAGTTAGCTTTGTCTTAACGGTCTCTGGGTTTTGTTTACTGCACATGGGTGTTTGGTTATTGTTTAAGCTATTTTCTAACTGTGTCTTATTGTGTCTTATTAGACTGCCAAAAGAACTTATGAATATATAAAAGACCTGTTTTACTATTGTACAAATAAGAAGTACTATGTACTATATAAACAAAGTAATGGATAAAAGGTGAAATTATATGCAGTGAAAATGTGGAACAAAGTAAAAACTCATGTATCAAATAAAATGGCATGCAATAAAAACTATTATATTACATACACCCCTTTTTGAGAAGGAATGGCCCTAACATCCAATGAATGATGAATGACTATGAGAATGGGACTCAAAGACAATGGTAAATGAGAAAAAAAAACATATTTGTTTACGTATTCTGAAATGTGAATAAAACACATTATCAATATTCAAATAAATGCATGGAAAATGAATAAGACACATTATCAATCTTTAACCCCCAGATCTAAAATATAAAAAAAATTTACATATAACAGTGTTAAACCCAGCCTGATAAATATATCAGGTGGTCTGCGGACACAGGATCTTCTTTGCAACCAGAGAGTCAGACTCAGGCTCGCTGGACTCATTCCCATCAAGATCCTCTTCATCAACATGACCAATGTCCCCATCCAAAACAAGGTCATCACACGAATCCGCATCAACTCGCCCATCCTGCAAAAACAAAATAATCCTCACTAGTAAACTCATCGTTTACAATATCACAGCCACTTGGCCTGGCCTGAGTCACTTCAAATTCATAATCCACACTTACTGTCTCAGATGTGTCAGAATCTGATCCAGTTAACGCTTTCACAGGTATAAGCAAGATGCTTATCAATTGGTTGGTTAGAAGTCTTAGTAATCTCTTTGACAATAGGCCAAGTTATGGGGAAAAAGATGGACATGATGAATACTTCGCAACTTAGGGTTTCTACTTTTATCGGAATCTTTTACAACATTATATACAGGTAGCTCCGGATCTTTTTACAACTCTGTTTGGAATTCCAAAATCATAGATTAGTTGTTGAGTGAGAAGTTTTGCAGTGTTTGCAGCATTCTGACTATTACTAGGTATGGCCTTTGAGAAACCAGTAAAATGATCAGTTATTACCAAAATAGAATTGTAACCTCCTTTAGACACTTCTAAGCTTAAATAGTCAATACATATCAAGTACATAGGATATGTTCACTAACGGTGTCATAGCTAGACTAATGCATGACTAAGCATTTTCTCATATAAGGCAGGGACATCCTGCTCATGAGTCTACCAGACCTCAGCCTGCTCTTATTATTCTGCATAGCTAGACGAGCACTATGTATATAACCAGTAACTGAATGTAACCAAGTCAATAAATGGAACAACTACCAACTGCTTTTTCGTCACACCTCATGCCAATCCACACATGACATAATGGTGGAGATGTCACAAGGATTGAATTAGCATGACCTCTGACTCTTCAACCCAAGTTCATCACATTTTACCACCAAAGAAAAATTCTCCCACTGAATCACCAAACTCAGGCGCCTCAGCGTCACATTTCTTCACACTTCTACCACAGTTTTTCATTTGACAGCTGCTGCCTCATCAATGCCGCAGCCAGTCTGACAGATGTTATCATGACTGCTCACACCCTGTAATGACAGTAATGGACGATCCAATACCCGCAATTACCATAAAGGTAGTACATCGGATCGCACTTGCCCCAGGCATGGATCATGGGACAGGTTACAATTGCGTTATGGATATGGGAACCAGGTGCAAAACCAGTAAGTCAAATCAT
>JAGTTF010002276.1:0-11616 GCA_019095985.1 Streblospio benedicti | reverse complement strand
GCTGGACTAGATCTAAGATAAAGTATACACTGAGATAAGTGTCCAGAAAATATAAACGAGATTTGTTCACAATCAAGCATACCTCATATTAACTATACAAGGAATATTTCTACCAATATGTGGATAGTCCGAACTGTGGAAAAGGTGACCCCCTAGTGAAACTGCGGGGTTGAAAAGGTGACCCCGATCAGTAGCACATGCTGTATAGGCCGACTATGGAAGTACGCCCCCCCCGAAGCTGCATCATAATATGAGTACTATTGATATATGAAACGGGCAAATCACCAATATAAACTAAGGCATATCACATAAAAACATCCATTTACAATAAAAAAAATCTTCTTCCCACAAACTATTCCAGAGTGGAATGAGCTTGGAAGGCGACTGTAGCTGCGACCTCGAGGAGGCCCAAATGCATGACCCCAAGGAGGTCATGCAGGCTGCCCACACCTAAGTAGTACCAGCCCTACCCCCATTTCACATGATATCAAGAAGGGTTTTGCTAAGCAAACAGACAGAAACAGAAACCTCAAAGGAGTGTTGGGTCATTCATAATTTCCATAGTTTTGATTACATAGTTAATGAATTTGTTCAATAACAAGATTTCTAAAGGTATTAATAGATGACTTCTATTTATGACTTCAAAATCTGCAATCCCTCAACCCAACCTCCCCGCCCCTTTCACACCCACCCACTGCCTTCACATTTTACAAAACAAAACAAAACAATTTATCTGCAATCTCATGCTTTTTGTTTCTATGGAGCAAGTCCAAGACTAACGAAATTCGATGGTTCAGAACCCCATTTAGCAGTTTATTTATATATTCTGGTCTACAATATGTACACACACCTGTGCTGGAAAGAAGAGGCCCAGGGCTATTGATTTCAAGTGCAGTGCGGTCTTCAGTGTTGCAGCAGTGAGAGCAGCAGCTGCATCTGAGAACATTTCATTAATAAATATTGTATGAAGACATATAAATATGATAGACATGTTGATATACGCAAAAGAGAGCTTATGGAAGAATCACATATTACCAGGTGGATGAGCAAGGGCGTAAGCGGGGGGGGGGTCGGGGGTTCACACGAACCCCCCCTTGTGGGGTGAAGAAGCACTGTTAAACTTGGGGTCCTCAAGCAGGATGTCAATTTATGTATATGGAAATTTGCCGAATGTAGGTCAAGTTCCCAACACACAAAGAAAAAAATGATTCACAATTTCTGTACACGTCACTCGACCCAGAATATAAAACGTCCAACGTTACTGGTACTAGTATACCAACTTTTCGCCCGTTTTGAGCTTGTTACTGGCAGAAAATCAGCGACCATCATTAATTGTACATGGGGTGGGGTGGGGGGGGGTGTCATTTGGTGGGGAGGGCGCTCAATTTTCTTTGGTCACAGAAGGGAGGGCGCTTAATTTTAATTCAAAGTGATAGGGAGGGCACTCAATTTTCAAACTGAAAAGGTAATATTTTTCGCAGTTTCGTTGCAAATTGATGTGATATGCATTGCATTGTAATATCAAATAGATTGCTAAATATGTATTCATTGACCAATGACAGTGAATGATTAATTGCAATACACTTTAAACAGTTTTCAGGGAATCTGTCCAATATTAAACTTTATAATACGAAAGTATGTCTTGTTCATATTTATCCGCATGTGGTGGTGGGGGGCAGGGGGGTCGCTCAATTTGTTGAAGTTTACATGGGAGGTGCATTCAATTTCAGCCTAGAGAGTTAGGGAGGGCGCTCAATTTTCTTATTTCATCAATAGCAAATGATCACCCCACCCTGTACAATTAATGATGGTCGCTCCCTTCGCTATATGGATATTTCACAGGTAAAACATATTTTCCTCATCATGCTACATTGCAAAATTCTCAACATTACACAAAAGGGTATAAAGCCAGTGACATCATGCGAGTTTGAACGAAGCTGCAGTGGTTTGCGTCGGCTGAGCAACTACATGCGCTCCACCATGGGCCAAGACCGAATGACCGCCTTGGTCCTGATGGATATACACTATATATATGCCCATCCAGTCGACTTGGATATTGTCTTAAATAATTTTATGCAGTTGCAACCCCAAAGAATGTAACTTGGAAATTTAATTTTCCATTGATAATTCTGGGACAGTACATATATTTCAAGGCTACTATGCCATTTGCCATTAATGGGTTGTCTTGTGTTACACTCGGCAGGGTTTGCACTAATCAAACATATTTCCTGAATTTGATTCCCGAACCATCTGCCAGTACAATTGGTAAATAGTAATATACGAAGGTAATCACCTAACGTTTTGCAAATGATCTGATTTTTGCAAAATGGCACAATTTTGTCTTCCGCCGTTATGTCAAACCGTTACGTGATGTATTTTATCCAGAATTATAACTGATTTTCAATGACAGAATTATAGAGTCGCATTTATCATAAACAGGGAATGTAATACTTGTGTAATATAAAGGATTATATAAATTTATTCTGGGTCAATTTCATTGACCCATATTCCAGATTGTCAACTAAAATAGAATTTTGTCTGTGTTAAATATTATATTGCAATTTTAGTACTGTGTGGGAAGACTAATAAACGACATGGCACATGTATATGTATTCATTTTAATATCTGTTTGTTCTAGGTCTGGTCTATGTTCTTTGTGGGGTGGGGTGGGGTGGGGTGGATGGGGGGGGGGCTTTGTTATATGGCATAATTAGATAGGTTTTAAAATCTCAAGTATTTGGAAATCCAACAATTTTGTACTGCATTTTCAAAAAAATTGCATAGGAGGGGGCACTTTGCCCCCTTCCTATAACCTCCCCCCACTTGGTCGCTATGCGCTCCCTCGCAACGTGAACACCCCCCCCCCTTACAAAAAGCTGCTTACGCCCTTGAAGAGTAAGTAAGATGGAAAGTGAATTCGGTTAGAATTGAGAAACTTAGGCTGAGTAATTGTTAATTGAGTGGTAACACCACTACCCCCCACCACCACAAACAAAAGAAGAACAGAAGAGCCCGTACAAAATACGCTACTCCAAATTGATGGTTTAAAGAGTGCTAAACGCATATCAAAATTGCGACACCGCTGTAAAAGCAATTTGAAACTAAGAAACCCACCCACATTCCTCGTCGTCCTCTGCTGGCCTTCTGTTGCCTTCATCGGATCTCATAGCTCTGAAAATAGAATATTAATATAATGCGTGCACGAAAGCCATAAACTGAAATCATATACCACACAAAATCTTAGTAACCTATTAGAGTTCACTGGGTTACTTTTATCATCACATCATACATTTTACCAACATTAAGGTTAATATGAACATTTTGATAATCAATATAGTATGCCTAATACAGGTAAAGGATTTCGTACTTGAAAATGATGATGCCCATTATTGACGAAGCAATGACGAAACCTGCACCTACAGTACATGTATACTGTTCCATGGTTAGTTTCTGAAAACAGAACAGTTCACAGTAAGATCGATTCCACATAATGTAAAGCGTATTATTAATAATAGTATAAAGTATGACAGGGTGTCCTGTATGTATTTCATACTCGGCGGTGAGTTCCCTAGTGTTTAACTTATATTTTAGTGTTTAGCTTATATTTTAGTCTATAAATTGCCCCTGTGGCCCCACTCGCTGAAAATGTAAACGTCAAAACACAGATAATGTGAATGACAACAGTCATATGAAAGGAAATATCCGTATAACGTGCATTTCTTTGAAAACGAATAAGATTATTGTGTCAACTACTGCCGGTGCCGGGAAAAAAGAGCTGCTGTTTAAAAACGTTTTCACTCACAAATGTTGCAAGTAAACCTCTATTATGTATAAAATCGGATTCAGTAGTACATTTTACATATATGTATGGATTTTTATTTAGAATTACGTAGTTTCATAACCTCCCAAATCTTGCTACATATTGACCTATTCCAGTGTTGATTAACATACATTTGCGTGAATGCACCACTCAGTGGCGTAGGCAGTATTTTGCTAATGCATGCACAACTACATTTTGAAAACAGTGCCAAAGGCACTGTAGCGAGTGTCATAGGCACGCAGCCCATCGAGATGGGGGGGGGTCTTCCAAGCATTCTCCCAGAAATTTTTGAAAATTGAGTAAATATGGTTGCATTTGATGAGGCAATTTGATGACAAAAAAAAAGATCAATATAGATTTACTATTGGTAGATCTATATATTTAGTTTTCTAAAGGAAAACAACCACCATAAATCCAGTCTTTTTGCTGTTATTTGCCATCTGCCCTATACTTGTAGAATTAGCACAAGTAAATCAGTGGTAATGTGTTCCATCCATACATATATACCAGATTGATTTTATTGTCATAATTTATAAATATAAAAGCAGAAATTGAAAATAATGCAGCAAAGTGCTGAAGTGCTTTAAAATTTGTAATTACTCTCTTACGATATCGTTCCACAGATAAATGATGAATAGGACTCCCGTTCTTACGATATTAAAATGCAATACATATAAATACATAATCATCATGTCAACTTATATTTCCACTTTTACAAATTCATTCGTTATTAATAGTTTACAAAACCTTGTATGGATTATTCTGTTACCATACTTAGATGACAAATACCAATCCTAACATAACATATAACGATACTAAACCTGTGATCACAATAACTACGAAATAGGTTGGGCATTTTGGGAGACACATTCATTCAAGCAATTTGATTTACAGACCTCACTTCATTTTTTGGGGTGATGTGTCAAGACACTTTCCCATAATCGTGTATCTCCCGTAAGGGGGATAATGTTAAACGCTGCTTAAAAATTTAAAACAGTTTTGAAATAATCAAGTAAATACCTAACATACAATTTGAACAATTCATTTACCAATCCACAAAAAAATAGAATATATATGTATCACATTTATGTTGAATATAGAAGCCTTATTACCTGATATATACTAAATATAGGCCTATTACATATACACGTGACTAGATGAAACCAGGTAACACTAGATAGGTTGTGTTTACGAACTTATTTGTCTCTAGTAAGGAAGATATTGATACAAACTGTTCCAGATTACGCTCAATTGTACGATTGGAGAAATCACAAGTAAAATTCCTAACTTACGCGTTTGAGCAATTTTTTTTTCCCAGAATATCCCCAGCAAGGAAATAAGAATATACATGTATTTCATTCGAATTGAGTTTAAAAAGCCTTATTACAATATATACATTCTAGTACACATACCCATAAATAGATGAAACCTGATTAACCCCTGATAGGAATGTAGATCCTTATACAATACTTATACGTTAACATTACATAGAAATAAAAACCTGTCACCTTACAAACCGTGTCATATGAATCTGAATTGCACCATTGCAGAAGACAGATGAAGGGTGGGAGGAGGGTAAAAAGATTTTAAGATGCTGCTATGTTGCTGGTCTAGGCAAAACTGGATTAATCCAGTATAGGGCTAGACTCGTGGCTGCAATTGGTGTCGCTAGCCTAGGGCAACAGTAGACTTGTGTTCTGTCACACAAACCAAATAAAATATTCAATTTTATGACGATTTGTGTAAGACAGAACGACAGTTATGGATATAGATTTATTGAAGTGCCTAATTGGTAAATACATTAGCCTTGCAGATAAATGATGAATAGGACTCCCGTTCTTACGATATTAAAATGCAATACATATAAATACATAATCATCATGTCAACTTATATTTCCACTTTTACAAATTCATTCGTTATTAATAGTTTACAAAACCTTGTATGGATTATTCTGTTACCATACTTAGATGACAAATACCAATCCTAACATAACATATAACGATACTAAACCTGTGATCACAATAACTACGAAATAGGTTGGGCATTTTGGGAGACACATTCATTCAAGCAATTTGATTTACAGACCTCACTTCATTTTTTGGGGTGATGTGTCAAGACACTTTCCCAAATGAGTGAAAGACCATGAACGAATCCCCCAAAAAGGAGCAGAACGTGTGTTAGTCATCACTTTTGTCAAACAGTGAAACCTCATAACCGAGCACCTGTACGGCGAGTACAGGAGGTTTTGGCTGCAACCCCACGCCGCAAACGCAGACATGCCAGAAATGATTACACAGCAGACCAAAGTGAGAAAGAAAGAGAATATTAGAAACTTTGTAATCATTCATCGCTCTTTATAAATTATAGACTGCCTTCATCGCAAACGGTGCATAGCACTACGATCCAAATATATCTACATATTTTCGATGAGTGAAGAATCATACAAAGTCAAAGAGATAGAACCAATAGCAGCCTTTGCGTGAGCCACACGACAAATGAGACGGATCCAAGGATTGCTTCAACTCAATGAGTTGACTGCTCACACCCCGCAGGGGGTCTGAGACTGATCCAGTAGGATTGCTTCGACTCCGCAGGGAGACCGACTGCTCTGAACTCCGCAGGGAGCCCAGCCGACTATTGGTATAAGCAAAGACAGGTTCAAGGCAACATGCAAATTAAACTCGGTACTATAATATATAGATATTTACCATGTACTGCATGGTGCTGCTTGTTTTATAACGAATGCGGCTGGCAGGACCCATATATAATCAAAACATAGGGTCTCACAATTGCATGGGTGCTGAACATACCCAGTAAATATATGTTTATAAACTCCTAAGCTATATACCGCTTAGTACCGAACTAGCATCCCTAGACTGAGGATGCCTTTATTCATAAATCGATAAACATACAGATATTTGTTAGCAGTTACACTTTTATGTAACACAGCAATCATATAGCATATTCACGTGTACAATGTTGTACGTGAGATAGAGAGGACGCACACCTGTGTGGCTTAGTGGCAATGACCTATACATATGCAGGTGTATGTTAACAATGCTCATGTGCCTGACATGAGAACCTGAAATAATTCCACCTACAAACTATTATGTACGCAACCTTAACCTCCACATTTATAAACTAATATATTAACTATTTACCACTAAACTAACATATCAGCCCTTGACCTCTACATATAAGAAATAATAATTCAATCTGTACAGCTTTCTCACAAGATGAAATTCTTTTGATTTCTCGCTATTTGCATAGTAACTACCCCGGCAATCTAGCAGGAGGCTGTGCTATGATATAATACAGTCAGTACATAGCATATAAGAATATAGTACACAACAATTCTCCCTGGAGAGTATGAAGTTTTATTTAACTCATGTTATACAAATTAAGCCAAATGAAATGTAATCCCAAAATTTGGCATCTGCCTGAATAAAACCACCTTACATCTTATAGCAATACAACCAGGCACACAACCTGAATAGTTTCCTAAAGCAACAAAAGTGCAATTTTCACCTATATTATCCTTTTAATATTTCATATAAGTAGAACACGCTTATATATTTATGTGCCAGACGTATCACTTACACCACTATTATTTAAATTACTGTTGACGTCAAACAAATACCAATGAATGTAATGAATATACAAGATGAATCCTTATAAACTTATAATATAAAGATTAAACCTAACGCTGGTTTTGTACATTACGCACGCATGCACTGCTGATACTCTAGAACAGGCATTTGCCTACATTAAATTGTAAAGTATTAAAAACTGGCCTATGCATATACATCTTTCACAGGTACCGGTTCGCACATGATTACAATATTAGCACAGGTATACACTAGTTCCAAGACTATTTTCTAACAATTTAAATAACATAGCTTTTTAAAGAGTAGGTATGTATTTACCCTCAGTAATACATGTCTATGTGACACTATGACTACATAGCTTTGTATTGGAAGGGGTATTATAGCAGAAACCGACTAGTCACATTATCATGCAATAATGATACTTCTCCCATATGTCTTGGGAAACTTGAAACATGTGTTGACTAGCACTAATAGAAGACATTTGGCCATTGATTTGCATGACATAAATTTCCAGCGCATTACAAAAAACTGCCATGGCTGTAGAAGTGTTAGCTCCGCTCCCAGGCTTATGATGACCCTGGCAGCAGCACAGCCTCAGAAAGCCTGCCAGAAAGTGTTTTGCTTCCTGCCAGCCTCAGCAGCAGTTCAACCTGACATGCAAACAAACAAACGACATAATGAACAATTATAAATAAAAGGCCTAAATAATAATAATTGGGCATGAATAAGCGGCAAATCAAGTCAAATTAACAAACAACGTGATGAAAAACGAAAAATAATAGGCGTAAATAATAATAAATGGGTATGAATAAGCGGCAAATCAAGTCAAATTAACAAGCCCAATCCAAGGTACTTATCTCAAAAATGTCGTCTGCTATATATATACAAGCTGCATCTGCTGGTTTACTGAAGCAGCCTATGCTGCTTCAACCAAGCTGCTGCTGCAAGCTGCAAGCTGCAAGCTAGAAATCCCCGCTCTTGAGTACCCTGAGTAGTAGTGGAGCATTGCAGACTTCAGTAAAAAGCGTCCTTTCCTGTAGCATTTGTCAACCAGTGTGTGCTTCGTTTTTGTGCATACATTCTGATCACTATGCATTTTGAACGAGAGTATCAATGGAATGTTTTGGCGTCTGTATCCTTAACACTTTGCTCACTTGCTTTAGTAAAGTTAACCACATTAGATCACGGACTGTTTAACTTTTAATGTTACCCTAGATTGCATTTATATAGTTGACAAAGCGCTGTTTAATTAACCACAGCTTGTATATTGTATCTTGTAGTCCACGAATTTGGCATCTCTGGTTATTATGATAAAAACCCTGTGCTAAACTAATTTTGTCCAACTTATTTATGCTTCATTTTTTTTTTATGATCTGAAATTATATATGCACACAGTTGCTTATCATAAAGGTATCTTCTTAGATTGAACAATTCAAGGGAAAAGATATGTATATATTGCAATCTAATAGCAAGATTGACTCATAGCCTCCTACGAGTCCTAGGTCAAGTCAAATCTGGCAAGCAAATTCCAGTAATATTGTTGAAAAACCGCAATCCATGTAAATATCAAATCCTATTGTCTATTGCATATATCCATTGCAACTTTCAATGTATGTGTCCAAGTTTTCAGACACTATAAATCGCGGAAACGTTTGATTTCAGAAAAAACAAGCCATAAAAAAAAAGATTTTAAGATGCTGCTATGTTGCTGGTCTAGGCAAAACTGGATTAATCCAGTATAGGGCTAGACTCGTGGCTGCAATTGGTGTCGCTAGCCTAGGGCAACAGTAGACTTGTGTTCTGTCACACAAACCAAATAAAATATTCAATTTTCAATCTCCAGTTTTGGTGAGTTATAAGCAGTTTTTGTGAGGAAATCAAGAGTTTTGGTGAGGAAAATGTTTACTTTTGAAATCGGCGGTTTGGATTTTCCACTGTAAACGGGCTAAAAATCATTTCTGAGCACAATTTTTGTCGTCCATGCACTATAAGAATACTTCTGGCACATACTGATGCGATTTATTTCCACTCACATGGGCTGGTTTCTGCTGCTAAGTCTGCAATAGTTGAAGACCCTCGTTCTACATGGCTGTCCACTATTCGAAAATGAGTGATATTTTGCCTTATATTGCTTTGTTAAGCCCTCTAAGTTGGGTCAGGCATGTAGCTTATACTTGACTGAAAACTACCTTATGCATTGCATCTATATTATTAACTTCTATATTGTGTAAAGTCTCCAAATCTACAGAAATGTACAATCAACAGTTTTCGCGAGGAGTTGAAAATCATTTTGTAATTTTGGCCAGTTATGTGGTTTTAAAAAGCATGGGATTAGTGTAATCTGTTTTGTATCAAGTTTGAGATACATTCTCATTCATATTTTGCCTGAATTACGTCTTTACAGCCACTATATTCGTCGTTTTCTATCAGATGACCTCAATTTTGAAGGTGGGTGGTCATGTATTGCAGACTTAGCAGCAGAAACCAGCCCATGTGAGTTGAAATAAATCGCATCAGTATGTGCCAGAAGTATTCTTATAGTGCATGGACGGCAAAAATTGTGCTCAGAAATGGTTTTTAGACCGTTTACAGTGGAAAATCCAAACCGCCGATTTCAAAAGTAAACATTTTCCTCACAAAAACTGCTTATAACTCACCAAAACTGAGATTGATTGATTGTGTACTTTTAATCAAGATTTCCATAACGTTTTAGTCAACTTTAACAGTTGAACTTGAGTAAGTCAACGTTGTTCTAGCGACGTTGTGTTCTTTGAACACTTCTGATCTAGTTATCTCTGCTATATCACCAGGCATCCAGATCTTACGTGCTATCCTGCTTGCACTGATGTGTTGTGTTATACACCAAATGTTTCGCTTGGTCCAAGATAAATAACGTAAATATTTTTGCCGCGCATCCTCGTAATAGGTGTACATTGAAACATTACGTATTAGTCAACATGATGTCAGCAATTGCGCTGTATCCTTCACCATATATGGTCATGTTTGTTAAAAGTCAAGTTAGATACTGCCTCTTATCAGTTAGAAATGTGTGTGTAGGCCTAGTATTTACACTCTATATAAAAACAGGAACAAAAGTCCACATCTGGTTGATTACTCCACACACAGCAACTTAGGGATGTATTGTACCATTACTTACTTGGGGGTGGGTGGGTGCGTGAGTAAAATATGGAAAAAAATGTTTGTTCCCCGCACCCATAGGGAAAAATTGTTTGTTGTCGTTTTGAAAGGAAAAAGTGCTTGTTTCATTTGTAACGAAAAAAATTGTTTGCACAAATGTCGATTTTTACGCGTTTATGGCATTCATTTTTACTTACAATATATGTTTATTGGTGGCAGTGATGCAGATGTATTTCTTCTGTATTCTGTATTTCAAACATTAACACAAATATTCTGAATATGCCAAATACGTTATTATCTAGTTTCTCTTAAAGCAAAGGCAAATTTTTCACACTGAAATTATATACGTTGTACATATTATACCATGAATGAAGAAGTTCCTTCAAAATTTGTTTGAATGTCAGTGACATCTTCCTTGTATTGCAAACAGGTCTCTCTCAATCTGATTATCAATATACAATTGAGTCGAAAACTTTATCTTTACATTTATCGCCACAAATTCAATATGTTACCAACACAAGCATCAGATTAACATTCACATGTATGCAGATGACACCCAGCTATATCTTGGTTTTGACAGTGACAATTTTAATGAAGCTGCAAGGAAGATGGAGAAATGTTTGGAGGAGATCAAGGAGTGGGATGTGGTTGAACCATCTGAAACTCAATGAAGACAAGACTGAGTATCTACTCATTGAAGATCAGCGTCACTGGAGCAGATTCCTGAACCTAATACTTTGTGCCTGGGTGCTTCAGTGATTGAACCTACTGCTTCAAAAAACATTTAGTCATTGTTGACGGTGAACTCAGCATGCTCCCCCACGTCAACAACATATGCAAGGCATGCTATGGACAGCTCAGGAGCATTGCACGGATCCGTCCAAACACAGAAGAGGCAACAAAAAAATTGGTCCATTCATTCTAAACACATGGGTAGCTGCAATAATTCTTTTTTGCCGGATTGAAAATTGAAACCCAAAGGGGCGGCATAAAACTGGGGAATTGGTTCCCAAAAAAAAAAGGTTTGCTGGCCCTTTTTTCCCCCAATC